>CM042171.1:4477267-4497267 GCA_023376005.1 Doryteuthis pealeii | reverse complement strand
CTATCTATCTATCTATCTTAGACTTCATATCTATCTATCTATCTATGTATCATAGACTTCGTATCTATCTATTTATGTATCTATCTATCTATCTATCTATCTATCTTAGACTTCATATCTATCTATCTATGTATCCTACACTTCGTACCTATCTATCTATCTATCTATCTATCTATCTATGTATCCTAGACTTCGTATCTATCTATCTATCTATCTATCTATCTATCTATCTTAGACTTCATATCTATCTATCTATGTATCCTACACTCGTACCAATCTATCTATCTATCTATCTATCTATCTTAGACTTCAAATCTATCTATCTATGTATCCCAGACTTCGTATCTATCTATTTATGTATCCTAGACTTCGTATCTATCTATCTATCTATCTATCTATCTATCTATCTTAGACTTCATATCTATCTATCTATGTATCCCAGACTTCGTATCTATTTATCTATTTATCTATCTATCTATCTTAGACTTCATATCTATCTATCTATGTATCCTAGACTTCGTATTTATCTATATATCTATCTATCTATCTATCTTAAACTTCGTATCAATCTGTCTATGTATCCTAGACTTCATATCTATCTATCTATCTATCTATCTATCTATCTATCTTAGACTTCATATCTATCTATCTATGTATCCTAGACTTCGTATCTATCTATCTATCTATCTAAATATCTATCTATCTATCTTAGACTTCATATTTCTCTATCTATGTACCCTCGACTTCATATCTATCTATCTATCTATCTATTTATCTATCTATCTATCTTAGACGTCATATCTATCTATCTGTATCCTAGACTTCGTATCTGTCTATTTATTTATCTTAGACTTCATATCTATTTATCTATGTATCCGAGACTTCGTATCTATCTATCTATCTATCTATCTATCATAGACTTCATATATATCTATCTATGTATCCTAGACTTTATATCTATCTATGTATCCTAGACTTCGTATCTATCTATTTATCTATCTATCTATCTTAGACTTCGTATCTATCTATCTATCTATGTATTTAGACTTCATATCTATCTATCTATGTATCCTAGACTTCGTATCTATCTATCTATCTATCTATCTATCTATCTATCTTAGACTTCATATCTATCTATCTATCTATGTATCCGAGACTTCGTATCTATCTATCTATCTATCTTAGACTTCATATTTCTCTATCTATGTACCCTCGACTTCATATCTATCTATCTATCTATCTATTTATCTATCTATCTTAGACGTCATATATATCTATCTATGTATCCTAGACTTCGTATCTATCTATTTATCTATCTATCTATCTTAGACTTCATATCTATCTATCTATCTATGTATTTAGACTTCATATCTATCTATCTATGTATCCTAGACTTCGTATCTATCTATTTATCTATCTATCTATCTTAGACTTCATATCTATCTATGTATTTAGACTTCGTATCTATCTATCTATGTATCCTAGACTTCGTATCTATCTATTTATCTATCTATCTATCTTAGACTTCATATCTATCTATCTATGTATTTAGACTTAATATCTATCTATCTATGTATCCTAGACTTCGTATCTATCTATTTATCTATCTATCTATCTTAGACTTCATATCTATCTATCTATGTATTTAGACTTCATATCTATCTATCTATGTATCCTAGACTTCGTATCTATCTATCTATCTATCTATCTATCTATCTATCTATCATTGCCTGTTTCTATCTATTTATCTATCTCAGCCTTTTTTTTAGACAAGTAAGTTTTGTTTTATTAACCAAAAATGAAATAAGAACGGGAATTAATTCTGTAACAAATTACGACAAATATTTCTGACAAATCTAAAATGAAATTATTTGATTTTAACTTATTTTGTCTGTCTCGGCTGCAGAATTATATTTATTTATCTTGTTAAAATTGTTTTTTTTTTCCTTCCTGCTTTCCTTATTTCTTTCTTTTTTTCTTTCTAGCCCATTTCGTTTTTTCTTTCTCTTTTTCACCTTTCTTTCTCTCTTTCTTTCTTTCTTTCTCTTTTTCGTATTTCTTTATTTCTCTTTTTTCTTTCTTTCTCCTTTCTTTTTCTCTTTTTTTTGTCTTTCTTTCTTTCCCTGTTTCGTCTTTCTTTCTTTCTTTCTTTCAGTCTTTCTTTCTTTCTCTCTTTATTTTTTTTGTGTCTTTCTCTTTTTTCTGTCTTTCTCTTTTTTCTTACTTTCTCCTCTTTTTCCGTCTTTCTTTCTTTCTTTCTTTCTTTCTTTATTTATTTATTTATTTATTTTTTTCTTTTTCTTTCTTTCTCCTTTCTTTCTCTTTTTCCGTCTTTCTTTCTTTCTTTCTTTCTTTCTTTCTCTTTTTCGTCTTTCTTTATTTTTTCTTTCTCTTTCTTTCTCTTTCTTCTCTTTTTCTCTTTCTTTCTTTCTTTCTTTCTTTTCTTTCTTTCTTTCTTTCTTTCTTCTTTTTTTTTTTTTTTTTTTTTTTTCGTCTTTCTTTCTTTCTCTCTTTCTCTTTTTCTTTCTCCTTTCATTTTCTTTTCTCGTCTTTCTTTTTCGTTTTCTTTCTTTCTTTCTTTCTTTCTTTCTTTCTTTCTCCTTTGTTTCTCTTTTTTCTTTCTTTCTCATTTTTCTTTCTTTATGTCACTCTTTCTTTCTTTCTTTCTTTCTTTCTTCCTTCTTTCTACCATATTTTCTTTCATTTTGTCGCTTTTTCTTAATTATTATAGCTGTCATTCATTGTTGTGATTGACTCTTTCCAAACCGGGTGGCTAATTCCCTTCTACCGAGTTATTGCGTTTAATTAGATTTCAATATTTTCCGTTTGTCGCATTGACACTTGGGGGTGGGGGTGGCGGTGTAAAACTCGCGCCTGCCCACGTCTAAATATGCGTTGCTCTAGCATCTCCTAACCGACACAAGACAAAATAGATTTTTGAGAGAGCACTCATTGACAGGCTCGTTTTTGCTGCTTTGTTTTCCTCGTAAATGACAAGGCCAGACGTATATGGCGCCCAGTGAGAATGGAACTCACTAACAATAGTCTGCGAATCTTGCTTGCTAACCATTACACCATGTGATGTGCCTTGGGTAAATATATATAGTTATTTACTAAGCTTAGATGTGGCACAAGGCCAGACGTATATGGCGCCTAGTGAGAATCGAACTCATTAACAATAGTCTGCGAATCTAGCTTGTTAACCATTAAAATAAAGACATGAATTATTTGATGTCAAAGCCATCCTTGTAGAAGAACAGTAGTGTGACTATTTAACTCAGAGCTGGGTTTGGTTTTGGTTTGGTTTGGTTTGGTTAGTTTTACGGCATATCAACCTCAGTGGGTCATTTAATGCCGACAAAGTTTTGAAATTAATAATTCTTATTGAATACTCAATTTTTTTTATAAACTCGTGTTTTTCTATTAAACCCATAGCTGGGACCCTAACAGGTACTACCATTCCGGATCAGAGTGGACCAGGGAGCAATGGTGAGGAACGGGAGCTCCACATTCCCCAGACCTCCAAAACTGGAACCTCACCATCAGAGAGAGTTTAACGTCATTCCCAGGACATGAAGACCCTCAGCCACCGCCTTCTAGCATCCATATGAAAAAAGTTCAGGGCTTGCCATAAGGGCAATAGGGTTGGGCCGATCATATAGGTGCTAGAACTTGACCTAACCAGCCGATTGTCATAAACCAGATAAATGAGCGGGTTTGGTTTGGTTTGTTTTGTTTTACGGCATATCAACCTCAGTGGGTCATTTAATGCCGATAACGTTTTGAAATAAATTCATTCTTAATGGATACTCAATTTTTTTATAAACACATTTTTCTATTTGACCCCTAGATGGGACCCTAACAGGTACTACCACTCCGGGTCAGAGTGGACCAGGGAACAACGGTGATGAAGGGGCGCTCCACGTTCCCCGAACGTCCAGAACTGGAACCTCACCATCAGAGAGAGTTTAACGTCATTCCCAAGACATGAAGACCCTCAGCCACCACCTTCTAGTAACCATATGATAGAAAGGATTGGGGCTTGGCATAAGGGCAATATAGTTGTGGCAAATCATTTAGGTGCAAGGGCTTGGCGTGACCTAGCCGATTAATAGGATGGGGGCTTTCCTATAAGCTTATAGTTTCCGGACTGTTGTCCTCATCTTTATTGTTATATAAACAAGTAGGATGTGACACAAGGTCACAAGTTTGAGCCATCTCGAAAGGTTAGTTTCCTAACCATTACACCACGCTCCCGAGATTGAATCGTTGTATGTAGATGTCGACTCAATAATGATAATCAGAAGAGAACGATAGGGAGAACTAAAACAAAAAAAATTCTCTGAATGTTTGAGATGAGGCTTGAAGATTAGTATTATTAGCGTTGTTCGGACTATTGTCCCCATCTTCATTGTTATTTGTACAACGTTTCGGCCGATATACCCTCCGGCCTTCTTCAGGTATTTCTTCTCGGACTCGGGAACCTTCTCGGACTCGGGAACCTTCTTTTCGAACTCGGGAACTTTCTTGTCGTATTCGGGAGCCATCATGGAACTTTGAACCTAACCCTTTATTTATTCCACGGGGGTATCCTGTTCTCATTCCGCTAACCATAGCTGGGGGTAGGAGTTGTGCTAATTAATTATTTTTCTAACTGCTTTCACTCAGGATTGAACTCGGGAACCAGAGATAACTGTCACTTAGAACTGTCTTTTAACCAAACTGCCTAATCCACTCGGCCATGTGTCCAATTAATTTTTAATCTTCAAGTTTCAACGTTCCAAAACATGGAAATATAAATATTTTGATTGATAACACCTTAAATTGAAGGAGTCATTATTAGAATATTTTTTTATTCATAATTGAACGCTTTTTATAGATACATATACTTCACTTATTTTATGAAAAAAAAAAACGTCTAAATTATTCTGTTGACTATCCGCAGAATATTTCTTCCGTGTCATAATTCTTTAATTAATTTGTAGTGTCTTAAAATTAATTAAAGAATTATGACACGACACGGAAGAAAATGAATCCCAATAAGCGCTTACAATTAAAATTGCATATACATCCAATTGTAGAGTAAACCTATAAATGCATTCAACATGAAAAATAGTATTTGTTTCGCTATAATTTTAAGATGTTATTTTCATTTTAATGACATTTGTAAATTTTCTTATCTGCTACAATCAACAACAGGGGTATAAGAAGATCTTTAAAAATATATGTTTGGTTTGTTTGGTTTATTTTGTTTTACGGCATATCAACCTCAGTGGGTCATTTAATGCCGATAAAGTTTTGAAATAAATCAATTCTTAATGGATAATACAATTTTTTTATAAATACATTTTTCTATTTAACCCATTGATGGGACCCTAACAGGTACTACCACTCCGGGTCAGAGTGGACCAGGGAGCAATGGTGATGAAGGGGTGCTCCACATTCCCCAAACCTCCAAAACTGGAACCTCACCATCAGATACAGTTTAACGTCATTCCCAGGACATGTAGACCCGCAGCCACCACCTTCTAGCACCCATATGATAAAAGGGGTTGGGGTTTGCCATGAGGGCAATAGGGTTGGGAAAATCATATAGGTGCTAGGGCTTGACGTGATCAGCCGATTGATCGGAGGGGGCCTCTCCGACCGCCCGTCTAGCCCAAGATAGGGCCAAAGTGGAGTATTGCATGTCATGAACTGCTCATCCACCTGGGCTCTATCCGTAAGCATAACGGGTCGCCACCTACGGCCAACAGGTGGCCCCATTGGGGGAGTTTTACCTCTCTGCAGAGGTGCAGTCGGTGCATTCTAAACGCCCAGCCGACAGGGCGGAAAATATATTGTACATTGTACAAAAAACAAGAGGATAAAACAGCCTACTACAACACGGCAGTGATACATATATTCATTAATTGATATATAAATTGTAATAATTGAATAGCAACAGAAATCCTTTAATATATTTCTAACTACAAAGAGAGAGAGAGAGAGAGAGAGAGAGAGAGAGAGAGAGAGAGAGAGCGAGATTATAATTGTAATATAATTGAATAGCAACAGAAATCCTTTAATATATTTCTACTACAAAGAGAGAGAGAGAGAGAGAGAGAGAGAGAGAGAGAGAGAGAGAGAGACGAGGGAAGAAGAGAGAGAGAGTTAAGATTTCTCAAGAATGCTAATCAACTTAGTTAAGTTTTGAATATTAGCAAAACATGGCGATTGTTGGGGAACAGTGCCAATTAGTGGGATGGGCCCGCCTCGGTTAATATCAATCCGCTACAGAGACGTTAAATCAATAAAAACGCCGACATTTTTGTCACTTTATCTCTCACGAACAGAAAGGCGAATCATCTTACATTCAATGCATCAAGCTAACAAAATGGCTTATTAACTGTACAACTTACGCGCAGGATAAATGATCAGCCCTTTGTAGCTGGAGAATAACAATAGAACAAGCTGATATGTTTGTTTGTCGTCTTCCTGGTTGGGCGTCCTGTCTCGCTCGCTTGTGCATGGCATTCACGTTTTTTTTCAACGGTGTTCCTCTTTGTGCTTCCGGAAAGCTCTGCGCATGTGCAGGATGTGTAACAGAGTCCGGGTATTTGTAAAGTCTTCCTCTCTGAAAAGGAGTCCCTTCCCGCCGAGACGTAGACATTATTTTACAGGCACACACTATTATACTGAGATGAATAAGAAATTAATTTTTTATTATACATCGATGGCTGCATATTGGTCATGCAGTGTCTTGCAGTTATATTCTTATTGCTAAAAGTTGTGCCCTCTTAAGTCTTAATGTAATAAAATATCTTTAAATTATAAAGATAACGAAACTAAATACGAACGAATATAAAAATATTACACTTATTTTAATGTTATTCTAATTATATTGTCGAAAAGATAGTATCGACTCTGGCGACCAAAGTAGAGCTGATCGACGTGGTCGGGGTTGCTAAATATACCGTATTTGGCGGCATATAGGACGCACTTTTTTTCAAAAGTTTTGGCTCAAAAAGTTGTCCTGCGTCTTATTAATCGTAGGTGAAGATTGAGACGTCCCATTATTATTATTATTTACTCCTTTTGAGTTTTCACATCAGTGTTAGCTGATGGTCTTTCACTGGAGTCTGAGTGACAGCAAGTCTCCTCAGGTCTCCAAGGCTCTTCTGAGTATTCTGGCAGATTGCAGCACTGCAGTGTTCTGAATGGTTTCAATTCTTCCTCTGATTTCCAAACTTTCCAAACCCTTTTCCAATTCTTTCGGGACCGTTCCAAGTGCACCAACTACAATTGGTATCACTTTCACTTTCATATTCCATTACTTTTTCAGTTCTCTGGCAAGGTCGAGGTATTTGTCCATTTTTTAATTTTCCTTTAGCTTTACCCTGTGATCTGCTGGAACTGCAAAATACACCAGTTGACAGTTCCTTTTTTTTGTTTATCAACACTAGGTCTGGTCTTCTTGCTGGAATAGGTGATCCGTTTTTATTTCAAAGTCCCAGAGAATTTTATGCGTTTCGTTCTCAAGAACAGATTCTGGTTTATGCATATACCATTTTTTTGTATGGTCAAAATTAATTTTTTTGCATAATTCCCAGTGGATCACCTTCCCAGCCCAATTTCCTGCTATTGAGATGTCTTCTGTATGCTTATTGCCTGTGTGTACTGCCAAATTGCTTTCATACCGCTATGTTTCTACTAGTGTAATGCACAGCTAGAATGTTTTCAACAATATATGCCTAAATACACTAAAAACTGTTTTTCCTAAATCTGACCTGCTGAAATGGGGGTGCGTCTTAAACGCCCGTGCATCTTATATGCCGTCACGGGTTAGCTCAGTCGGTAGAGCGTTCGGCTAGAAACCACAAGGTTCCTAGTTCGATACCGGTCCTCGTCAACTCAGCGTATGCGGAGCACAGGGATCTGTACGGTAAAGTAAGGAGCTGATGGTAGGTGTGGCGCCCCACCTCAGATGCTAAAAACAATCTCCTTGGTCTAGCGCTATTGAAAAGGGGATAGACTCCCTCGCTGACTGGCTGATACCGACTTTAGGCCACCCCGTCGACTTTACTTTACTTTTAGCGACCCACCACTGCCTTGCGACAGATAACCACGGTGTAACTTTACAGAAACAGGTAACAGTCATTTCTGAAGAAGATCTTAGGAAGAGGCTGAAAGATGATATTTTACAGGAGACAACTATTTTACTGAGATGAATGTGAATGTATTTTATATATGTTGTTTAACTACATCACTATCCAGCTTCCATCATAATTTGGGAACGCTAATTTTATACATCCATTGCTACCAAACAGTGACTTCTGTTGATTTTCACTGGATGTGCCAAATCTAAAGGAATGAGGGAAGATGGATTCATGCCTTTGAGGTAAATCAATTATAATCTGATTGAAAACATAATGATAGAAATTGTCCTGTTGGCAGGGTTTACAATACGTAGATTGTATTCCATGCAGAAAGGTAAGACCCCCTACCCCCCAAAAAAATAAAAAGGGGTGTCCTGGGTATGACACTAAACTACATCTGATAGTAAGGCTCTAGATTTCTGTAAGAGTGTAGAGTACTCCTTAATTGCCTTTTTCCAAGGTCAACTTTGATGGTGAGGTTCCAGTTCTGGAGAATGTGGAGCACCCCTTCATCACCATTGCTCCAATTATTATAGGAATACTTGATATCATATAATTATGTGAAAGACTTAAGAAACTACACAAAAATAAATATAATTCCCTAACCTCTAGGTCTTAACTCTTTGTCTACCTTTAAACCACTCACAGCGGCTATCCAACCAAGGAACTGTTTCTACGCGTACCCCACCCAATCGAACTAAAAAAAATTGAAGGTTAGTTCATTATAATTGAGCAGAAGGATTCAGATTACAATAATAACAGGACTTTATTTGAACAGAATGAGTTCTGAAAAAAATAGATAGTGAACTTTGAAATATCCAATCATACAGGTAAAAGTAAGAAAGATCCAATTTTGGAGCGCTATGGAGTGTGGAATGTCCTTTTCTCACCATTACTCCTAGGCCCACTCTGACCCGGAGTGGCAGGAACTGTTAGGGTTCCATCTATGGGCTAAATAGAAAAATGGGTTATTTCCTAGTTGAGTAACATGATATTACAGGGTGACCCAGAAAAAACAGAACCCAAATTATTTATTTATTTTCCCAATTAGACTAACCCTAAACCCCAACCCTAAACCTAACCCTAAACCTAAACCCTAAAGAGAGAGAGAGAGAGAGAGAGAGAGAGAGAGAGAGAGAGAGAGAGAGAGAGAGAGAGATGAGATAGATAGGTAGACAGAAAAGATAGACAGGCATATAAATGTACAGAGTATGCAATTCCCTATCGTCTAGGCATAAAATAACCCTAAACTGGTTGATTAATAAATTAATCAATAATGATAAAAACTGTAACTAGTAATTTATTTACTCATGCTGTTACTTTTTGTATGGATTGTGATTTAGAAAAAACAGCAGTTATTCACTATAAGACAATTCATAAAACAGAGAATTATAAATTTTGTCACCTCCCTGCCTCGCGTTCTAATTACTGACATCCTGTCAAAGACATCCTCGACCAAACAAGCCACTCCCCGGTAATTCACCAGGCCATCCACGTTTTTTTTTCACAATATAAAATTATATGTAGTATATTAAGAAAAATGAAAAAAAAACACAGGTTTAAATGGGTTAAGTGGTGAGTTTATTGGCTGACGCTGCAGTGTTTCGATCTATTAATTAGATCATCTTCAGGGCATTTGTTGGTATATGGAAGGTGATAAGAAATTATTTATTACAGAATAACGAGAAAAGCGAGTGGTAGTTATTGTTATTCAGTCTGTTTAAAAAAATTTGAGGTTTGAATTACCACTCACTTTTCTCGTTATTCTGTGATAAATGATTTCTTATCACCTTCCATATACCAACAAATGCCCTGAAGATGATCTAATTAGTAGATCGAAACACTGCAGCGTCGGCCAATAAACTCACCACTTAACCCATTTAACCCTGTGTTTTTTCATTTTTCTTAATATACTACATACCGTCGGATTCACTTCCTTTCTTCACATAAAATTATACATAGGATTGCTTTTAATACGTTTGAGAATAAGATGATAGTATTAGAAATCAGTGACAGTCAATAATTATTAATTAAACCCAGCTTTGTAAAAATCATTATACAAATTATTCCCATGATATACTATGTAGATCTTTATTTTATAGAGATATATAAAACATATTTCAGGATCATAAATGCATTAATAATATGGGCAGTTTTGCGGCAAAAATAACTCAGCTGGACTTTAATTGAGATCGTTGTTAATAAATAAGATGGTAATTAAGATTGATCAAGGACTATTTCATTTACATATTAACTGTTTCAGTTACATAATTTCCACCATAATATATATATATATATATATATATATATATCTTATTATAATGGAGATTGTGGGTTTGTATGTCTGTAACCGAAACTATATTACTATTGAAGTCACAATTCCCTTAGTTATTTACGTCACATTCTCCATGATTTTATTTTTAATTAAACCTCAATTATTAATAAAATTGTTATACATCATTAAGACTGTTGACCATATCTACATACTAATAGCTTGCAATTGTATTTATATATACAAGAAAATAGCGGTTTACAGTGTGAACGGGAAGGCTAATTTGCATATTGATCTTAAAAATTTGATTTTAATAAATATATGCTTAGTATTATTGATTTCTAATTGTTTGGTTTTATATTAATGAATATGAGCAAAAATCTCAGGGATAAATCTTAAAAGAAATCCATTAAGAAGAAGAAATAACTGTAATATCATTCTTTACTTCCTATTTTAACTAAATAGTTAAATTAGGAAAATTTACCACTGAAAGATGGGAGTAAGGGAAAATGATGGAAGAGTTGATTTCAAAGTTGTTCTATTTTTCAATCATATTTTTATCTGAATTCTTATTCAGTTTCATTAGCCTTTCTAATTTAACATGATTTTTTATTATATTAAAACTTAAATACTTGCACCCGGAGGGTGCATATATTTGCTAGTATATATAATAAATATATGTTATTTTGTTTTTGTGTATATATAATTAAATTCATGGTTATTTTTCATTATATATATATATATATATATATTATATATATATATATATATATATGCATGGGTGTTATATATTTATATATATTTGATTAGATTGATATATTCATTATACATACATACATACATACATATTTCTCTGAATGTTTGAGATGAGGCTTGAAGATTAGTATTATTAGCGTTATTCGGACTATTGTCTCCATCTTCATTGTTATTTGTACAACGTTTCGGCCGATATACCCTCCGGCCTTCTTCAGGTATTTTTCCCCGAGTCCGACAAGAAATATCTGAAGAAGGCCGGAGGGTATATCGGCCGAAACTTTGTACAAATAACAATGAAGATGGGGACAATAGTCCGAATAACGCTAATAATACTAATACATGCATATAATATATAATATATATATATATATATATATATATATATATATAATAAATTTATATTAGTTTAAATTCATGGTATTTTTATAAATATACACACATATATATAACATGAGTGTTATATATATATATATATATAATATATATATATATATATCATCATCATCATGTCGCGCAGTTTGCACGGATATCCATGACAATCTCTCGCCAACCTTCCCTATCATTCATAGACTCTGGGAGTTCCTCCGCGCAGCAGCCAGCATCCATACATAGTTGGTCAATGTAGGTCCTGACTGGGCGGCCCACATTAGCGTGTCCATGTGCTGGCTTCACAATAGTACGTCGCTTACGATCTCGTCTTGTTTCTCCAGCAGTGCCCTGCATGCCTAGCCCGTCTTACTCGTATGGTTTGTGAGATGGGGGGTAGGTGGCCATACAGTTGCTTTTTTGTGGGGTGCTGCTTCCACGACTTATTCAGGACCGCTCGCAGCATTCTGGTGCAGCTCCCATCTAGCTTATTCTCAAGGCGTTTTGTTAGGGTCCAGGTGGTACAGCCATACAGCAGCACCGACACAACCACAGCCTGGAAGAATCGTCTCTTTAGTTTGTCGGGAGATCGGATTTCCATATGACTGATAAATTTGTTGGTGCCAACCATGCCTTTCCTATTCGAGTGTTAACATCGCTTTCTGTGATGAGATATTACTACCTAGGTATGTGAATTGTTCCACCGACTTAAGAGGCTTGCCGTCAAGTGTGGAGATGTATATATATATATGGGGTTAAAAGCTATTTGCTCCGTGTCTGAACCTGTATCGGGCTAAGCTTGTTGAAGTTGAAATAGAAAATCTCAAGAAGCAACTTTAATGCCTATTCGTCCATTTATTCATATATGAATTATTTAATGGCTCCAACTATCTAATTAGACAGTGGGAGTGCCTTTGTTGTCCCGTTTATATGTAAAATACGCTTTGCTATGACTGAACAATTGTCTTTCAGAAGGACATTCTCAGGAAAATTATCATCTAAATGGGGTCCTCCATATTTCTTGAATGAATGTTAGGAAGAAGAAATAAATTATATCATGCTTAGACTCTTCTAGATGTATGATAATGGTACGTATTTAGTCTCCTTCTTTCTCACCCGATATATATATATATATATATATATATATATATATATATATATATATATATTGTAGTGAACAATATATGCTCAATGTATTTGGCGCGTTATAGTTGTAGAAATAGAAAGAAACACTTTTCTGCAACTATATATATATATATATATATATATATATATATATTCGATTTTCCTTGCATTTGTAACATGTTTACCTGACGATTGTTAACGCATGAAACCAAAATGGTCGTGAATGTTCCTTTGTCACCAAATAAACAGATATGTAAAAACCTTTATATATTTAATTATATTATATTATATTATATTTATATATATATATATATATAATATATATATATATATATATATACAGTTCTTGTCGGTAAAACCCTTGCGGTAAGAGAAATATATACATATAATATATATAGATATAGATACATATATAAATATATATATAAATATATACATATGTGTGTGTGTGTGTGTGTGTGTGTGTGTATTTGGGCAGCATTCTTTCATTTATACATGTAGAATTAAACAAAAGATACATCTACTGTTTGACAATTTTATTTTGATCTTTTCGAGTTTTCTGACCAACTTTTTAATATTTGGTTGGAATTCGTGGATAAGTCCACCAAAGTTCACGTCCCGAGTACTTTCGGCACTTCGAAGTGCCATCATCAGGGGTGATGTGTTCCAGTTTTTTTTTAATTATCTTAATGGGGAGGCTGGAAGGAGTTGAATTGATGAGAAAGGCATTTTAAAATGTGTGTACTGCATTGGAAATTAATTTTGTTTAAGGATGGTTTGTATTGTTTTATGTATAGAGCTTCTAGTATTTGGAGTTTTTGTTTATTTTTTTTGTGCAGAATGTGTGTATTTTCCGTTAGAATATTTCGGTAATTAGAGTGGGGGCATGAATGTAATTTTAGGTGTTGTGAAATGGAGCTATTATCTGTTAAATGGAGAGTTAGACGACGTGACAATGTGGTTGAGGTGAATCCAATGTCTGTATTTTCATTTTCTGGGAGTCTGCAATCAAAAATCATCAAGTAGTATTAGTATAGGGTAAAAGGTATCCTCAACAAAGATACAAGATAAACAGAGTAATTATCAATCACTAGCTTTAATTAACAATTCCTGTGAAATATTGTAGTTTTTTTTCTTCCGAGGTTTCGTCAGACATTATTTGCTGGGAAAATATACGACTTCATTTTCATTATTTAGGTACTATATGACAGTTGTTTAACATCAACATTCGAACACTGAAACGTGCAACATTTATACTGCAGTCTTTCACAAACAAAGAGCGTACACAATAATGAGTTCACCACAAAAAATAAAAACAAAACAGAAAAAAATAACACGAAATTACCTGGTTGTTCAGGCATTTGTGTTCTTTGATTGTCTGCAGGTTTCGGGAAAATTTACATACGCCTCAAACTAATCTCGCCAATTCACACTGAATCCGAGATCGTAAATTATGGATGTGGAGCAGCCATGTTTATGTTTCTATTTTTTTCAATCCTCTTACACGACAGGCACATGCAAACGCGTTTCGTTCCCGGAGGTAAGCCATACACACACCCCAGAAATAATGTGGCGGTAAATAAGTTTTATCCCCCAAGATATTTCAGAACTGACACGCAAATAAGCATTTTTATTGCGAATAACCTCGTAAGGTAATGTTTCACTGCCCTGCCCGAAGTCGTTGGAAGGTAAGTACCGCTACTGTTTTTTTTTTCCTGACATTTTAAATACTAAGACACTTACGCCCACCGCACGTGTCGTCATTAATACTCACGCAAAATATATTTGCTGCTCATTTCCAAAAATAATTCGTCTAAAGTCAAGTCTCTGTGACAGAGAAAACGGGGGCGAATGGCGGAGATGGGGGCAGTGGAGTTGAGAATTCCCTGCTCCCAAGGACTAACCGCGCGTCGTGTATGTCTAGCCCTCGCGAGCGGGGTATAGCGAGTGACTCGAGATTGAACTTGCAACCTCCTGATAATGAGTGGTGGAATTGCTGTCACCCCTGTTAACTGAAGTGGGTATTTGCCTCATACCCCCACTTGTATGGGCTGGGCACAAGGCCTCGTTTTAACGTGGGCCCACCCACAAGCCGAAGCTCATGGGTGGGAAAGAACAAAAATTGCGTCGATCCCTTCGGCATTCAACTCAAAAGGGGGCGCCTCAGGCGCTGTGCAATAAACCCAGCCCTGTCCCTTTAAGTCAAGGGGCAGGTATTGCCTGGGGGGAAAGCCCCCTGGGATCGACGCTATTAATTCAACACACCGATCCAGTGGCGGAAGCACACCGGACCCCCGTCCCGAAGGACGAGTTGGAAATGTCTGAAAACCCCTGTTAACTGAAGTGGTTCGGCCACCGAGAGAAATAAATACCATGGCGAATTATCTCGGGGAGAACGTCTTTTCCAGTGGAGAGAACAGTATGACGTGTTTCGAGCTTAAAGTGAAGTGAACTTTTGAGGCATTGTGTAAGAACTACTGGGAGTGTTGCCGGCAGAATATTTTTCTTTTCAATCGAAGAAACTGATTATTGCGTTCGTCACTTGAAACTAACAACTAGAGTCTATTTCAACAATCGTAGTCTTTGTTTGTGAGCGAAGCCGAGGTCCTATGCATATTTATTTGAAACCTAATTATAAAGAAAACTTCCTTCTGTACCATGAATAACATACATTTCGTTTTCGCTGTCCGAAGATACGCAATCTTTAACCGTTTCACTGAAGCTAAGCAATTTTTGCTCGTGTTCCATCCAAATATCGAAGAATCCTTCGAGTCTTATATTCTATTTCGCCAAAATTATTTGACTTTTTGCTCCCTGAAATTAAACTACGTCTTATGTCAATGTATCGTTAAGCAATATAGCCATGCTTTCTAAGGGACGTAATTAAGACATTTGACATTCAAAAGCTAAGATCAATTTAATTGATATAAAGATGTTTCTGGTTGATATTCAATGGCATATAAAGCCCTGTGGGTTATTTGATGCCATATATATATATATATATATATATATATATATATATATATATATATATATTATATGGAAATACGGTGAGGAAATTAATCCGACAATATGAGAAGAACATATTTTAAAAATATAACAAACACAGGATGTTATGATCAGGAAACAATTTTTTTTTGTGTCAAAACTTAAGCATTTCGGTATATTCTACCATCTTCAGGACACTGTTAAGTAATGTTTATGTGAGGGACAAAATGAAAGATGTTAAGTGTATAGTGAATGTGTGAATATGATTTTATTAACCGTTAATGTTTATATGCGCGTGTTTGATATATTCTAAAAATATTTTCTTCTCATATATATATGTCTTATGTCAACATACATTTACTAGTATATATACTAGGTCTTAATTCAATATATATCTACCAACCCCTCCGCACGAGCAGGATGCGACACAATATCAATTTCTTAAGCAGAATTCAGAGTTTTCCTTCCACAAGACCGTTTTCCCGACCAAGGTCAAAGAGCTCAGTCTGCCCTACTATTTACCCAAAGCTGGAGGGAGAGTAGGATTCATACCATTCCCAAGGGTATTAGCGCTAAGTGAAATGCAATTACCCCGTCCAGGATTTGAACTCGAGGCGACGAGTCCATTTTCCATGACTTTAACCGTTACACCACGCGCTTCCACCACGGTCTTATGTCAATATATTGTTAAGTAATACCAAAATAGCCATGATTTGTAAAGGACGTAATTAAGACACTGCACATTCAAAAGCGAAGATTAATTTAGCTGATATAAAGAGCTTTTTGGTTGATGTTTAATGACATATAAAACCTTGTGGATTATTTAATGCCGTATATATATATATATATATATATATATATATATATATATTATATATAATGTGTGTGTGTGTGTGTGTGTGTAAAAATGGAATTGGAATTGAATCCGACGATATGAGGAAGAATGAATACAGACAAGAAAGTAGAGAATGGATAATAAAAGATGAATTTGATAATATCACTTACACATGTGTTTTATATATATATATATATATATATATATATATATATATAATATATATACATATATATTATATATATGTATATAATATATATTACATATATATATATAATATGTATATATTATGTATGTATGTATATATATATATACATATATAATATATATGCTTGAAATCGAATGGTTTAAAATTACCGACTATAGTTTCTCGCAGTACCGCGAATCTTCAGGGTATTTTTGGTCCTACCATCGGTCTGTTTTTTATAGTCGGTCTTTTATAACTGGGTTACACCCATTTTCAATACAATTGGTATTATACATACCCTCATTCACCCCCTATGTGACACCTGAACTTACTGTGCAGAGCCTATGCTTGTTTTTCAGTCTACATCTATTAGTTAACTCTGATCGCGAGTTCAATATCATCTCTGGGTACCTGAATTCTGCCATTTTTAGTTTTTCTTGAAGGTACAGCATATATATATATATATATATATATATATATATATATATTATATATATATAATATATAACTATATCTGTTTTATTGTATTATTTAGTGTTTTATAATTTGCTTGAAGCATTGTGTTCATATTGGTTTGGTGGTTAATTTTAAAGGCTATCACAATACAAACATCAGGTAACTATGTTGTTGTTTGTTCACCCGTAATTTTTTATTCTTAATATTTCGAGATAAAAATCTCTTCTACAGAAGATTTCCGAAACTGGAGCTGTTGCTAGCGATTATGTGATGCTAGAACATCGTACAGTCTGTTTCAACTTTATTAAGTCTCATCAGCGATGTATACTAACGATTTCCCTCCGACAGAAATCGAAACCGGTAGACCAGCAGGCAAAGTCTGTGACTTTACCGCTCGGCCAACGGTCCGGATCGCACAATCCCTGCAAAATTAACCTGTCAATGATAATAGCACGCCTCTACCATATGAGTTACGCGGACGTTGAGTGAATAACAACAAACCAGACCCATGCCCCGGTGAAGGAAATAAGATTTTTGGATGTTTGTATTTAGAAGCATTGTTGAATAAAGGATGTATTATTAGTTATATTTTTGCTTGAAGGCATTTACAATGCGTATATCGTATAAAATTCGATAATTATAGAAAATAATCATGACAAGTGAATTTGACAAACGATTATACGATGCTAGAACATCGTACAGTCTGTTTCAACTTTATTAAGTCTCATCAGCGATGTATACTAACGATATCTGAAACTGGAGCTGTTGCTAGCGACCGTTGATTTAGTTTTGTGTCTCATATCTTCCAAATTCTCTTTGTGTGTGTGTGTGTGTGTTTGTTTATGTGTGTGTGTGTTTTTGTGTGTGTGTGTGTATGTTCAACAATGTATGTGTGTGTGTGTGTTTTGTTTATGTGTGTGTGTGTTTATGTGTGTGTGTGTATGTTCAACAATGTCTGTGTGTGTGTGTGTGTGTTTGTTTATGTGTGTGTGTGTTTATGTGTGTGTGTGTATGTTCAACAATGTCTGTGTGTGTGTGTGTTGTTTATGTGTGTGTGTGTTTATGTGTGTGTGTGTGTGTTCAACAATGTGTGTGTGTGTGTGTGTGTGCAATCACACCCTAATACTTGTCGAAAAAAAGTATCAAGATAGAGCTGTCCGACGGGGTTGCTAAAAATGTATTTCTTTAGCGACCCTCTCCTGCCTTCGGGTCAGACGACTTCGGTGTAACTATTCAGAAACTGGTAACAGTCATTTCTGAAGAAGAAATTAGAATGAAACTGAAAGGAGAGGGCATCCTATTTATAGGTGTTGTTTAACTACCTGACCGCCTCCAACTTCCGTTAGGAGATTATACATTTTTTCTCTTCCCGACCTCGCGTTCTTAGTAATCACATGCCGTCAAAGACTTCCTGGACCGAATCAGCCACTCCCCGGCAAGCCACCAGTCCACCCACCATTTTTTTTTCACATAAATAAATCAACAATTAAATCCTAATACTCTGTGTCAAACTTTTTATTATTTCTTTTTATTATTTCTTTTTATTATTTCTTTTATTTTTCGTGATAAATATTTTAGTTTTTGTTGTTAAGTCCAGGCCCAGAAGGTGGGCAACTGTACTTTTACGGTTTCCAATTTGATTGGACAATATTATGCCATTGATGCAACTTGTTGTCTACAATATAAGAAAATTCTCGTCAGCCATTTTTTTTCTAGTTAGTTGCAGTTAGGAGCCTCAAGGATCTAGTTCGGTTTTCGTTTTATTTTATTTTTTTTTTATTTGTCACGCAACTCAATTTAAGATTAACAGACCAAGAAGTCGCAGAAAAAAAAAGAAACACTAAAAGAGAAACAAATAAATATAAAATTCTTTAAGAAAATTAAACTGGAGTTGCAAAAATAGAGAAAAGAAAAGAATGGGAATACGGTTTACGATTCTGTGTTGGTTATTTCCATTCAACGTGTGGTTGGAGGCAGTTAAGAACTTTGCTACAAAAATCCCAATACATGTTAAGCTAATGTTTTCCTCCTAAAAAAGAATGAGAAAAGATACTTAAACAAAATAGATTCGAAAAACGAGAAATAGGACGAGAGTTGGAGGTATTGAATAATTAACCAGAGCAAACAAATCTCCTTAGTAAAAACGGATCAAGGGAGAAAAGCTAGACTCGGCTTATTTTAATATTATTTTCCTTTGTGTTAGTGGGTTGGTTGGCTGGTTTGTAATTTTCTTAACCCTTGTGTGATATTAAATGCAAAATCTTGGTATTGTTTTTCTAAATTTCGTACAGACATCTAGACAATCTATTTTTACCATATATGTGCGAAAAGGTGGTGAATGAGGGTCTTAGTGTCCTGGGTATGACTGGTGAAGTGCGTTAGCGTACTGTTGGTTTGAGCAAGAAGCTAAGCACAACTGAACCAGTGCCAAGACAATTGGTACTTATGGGGATCCAGAACAGTCCATTCATGCATTTGGGCGATTCCATTCCTTGAGTCCTGATTGGCTGCTTTGGTTTCTATGATGTTATGAGACTTCATAAATAACCTGCCATTTTGCAGTAGTATTTTCAGCAAGACAGATTCGTATTAAGTTACGACTGCTTGCTGCCTTGTCTTACCAATTCGACGGTAATTGGAAGTAGTAAAGGAGGGTTTGAGTTTAATGGCACTTCAACACTTGTATGTTATTCAATGCCACGTCTTGTTTATATATATATATATATATATATATATATATATATATATATATATATATACATATCGATTCCAGTTCAATTCCTAGACGAAGCTGTTGGCATTTCACACAGCGCTAATACCCTTGGGAAACGTATGAATCCATATATTCTCCCTCCAGCTATGGGTTAAATAGTAGGG
>CM042171.1:4464767-4472267 GCA_023376005.1 Doryteuthis pealeii | reverse complement strand
GTCGAGTCTCAAAGTCAGACTACTCACCCTCGTTGACGCGTATACAAATTTCTACATTGCGATTGGCAGCACTGGGTGCGATTGGCCTGGATGTGAAATTATTATTTAAGGCCTGCCTTCCCACACCGAGGAGAGTTGTGTTTTGATCTTGTTAACGAGAACACAGACGCGAGTTTGACAAGAAACGAGTAAACTTTGGCGGATTGATCGAAGACTGCTGTAATGTTGTTGAAGGCGAAAAGACTTTGTCAGATGGCTTTTGCAGCTGGGAAATTATTACGGTGGTTAATTTCGAATAATCCCTTACAAAACGATTTTTCTCCCCTTATTGGGTCTGTCTGCATTTCGATTTGTTAAATATATAATCACGTGGTTCATTTCTTTTGGTTTTCTTTTTTTTTCTTTTCTAGGTGATGTTTAAAAATCCCTAATGCTTAATTTGAAATTTTGCAATATAATTTTAGAAAATGTAATAAAATTTATAATTCTAGAAAACAAAATGTATAATTCATTTATTTATAATTCATCTATTTAACTATTTGTAATTTATTTATTAGCTACTAGAAGCGGCTACTCGGCGTCGCTTGGCCATAGGGTTAAAAAGGTATCCAGTATTGTTGAATGGCGAGGTGGATCCTCACAGGATGCTCCATTAAAATCCCCGCCCCGTCGGCTGGAGCGTTAGAATGCACCGACTGCACCTCTGCAGAGGGGTAAGACTCCCCCAATGGGGCCACCTGTTGGCCGTGGGTGGCGACCCATGATGCTTACGGATAGACCCAGGTGGATGAGCAGTTTAACGCCCTGTTGATGGAGCGTTAGAATACACAGACTGCACCTCTGCAGAGGCGTACGAACCCCCAAATTGGGCCACCTGTTGGTCGTGGGTGGCGACCCGTGATGCTTAAGGATGGAACCCAGATGGCTGAGCAGTTCATAACATGGAACACTCCACTTTGGCCCTTACTTGGGCTAGATGGGCGGTCGGAGAGGCCCCTTCCGATCAATCGGCTGGTCATGTCAAGCCCTAGCACCTATATGATTTTCCCAACCCTATTGCCCTCATGGCAAGCCCCAACCTCTATTTATCGTATGGGTGCTAGAAGGCGGTGGCTGAGGATCTACATGTCCTGGGAATGACGTTAAACTCTATCTGATGGTGAGGTTCCTGTTTTGGAGTTTTGGGGAATGTGGAGCACCCCTTCATCACCATTGCTCCCTGGTCCACTCTGACCCGGAGTGGTAGTGTTACATACTCATACACATATACCCATGTTGGGTATATACACAAGTGTTCTTTTACTAGAGAGGGGAGAGAGATAGACATAGGTAGACAGAGAGATGCATATGGTTGTTGCATTACTTACTTCTTGGCCAATTGGTGATCTCTAGTTGTTTCTATTCTTTCTCTCCATGTTGAATTCTATTTCTAGATTCTTGTTGGCTGTTCGTCTTTGATACATTCCTTCTTCTTGGTCAGTCCTTTTGCAAAGACATTCATCAAGCAAGAACACCATATTATTTCTTTAAACTTTTATTGCTTAAACTTCTTCTAACTAACAGAACGCATGTGTGCATTTGAGCCCAGCTAAGGCAGACATGCTTTCTGCCTGACGTCCAAACTGGAACTGAGGCTTAACTCGATTCCACGTGACTTCACGTATTTCGCGGGCTTTCTGTAATAATCCATGGAAAGTCCCGCCCGTGATATGAAAAGGAGCCATCCCTTTAGAAATACAGAGGGTTGACAATAATCTATGCATAGATTATATAACAGTAGTACCTGTTAGGGTCCCATCTATGGGTTAAATAGAAAAATGTATTCATAAAAAAATTGTATCATCCATTGAGAATTGATTTATTTCAAAACTTTATCGGCATTAAATGACCCACTGAGGTTGATATGCCGTAAAATAAAACCAAATCAAACCAAACCAAAACCATTAAAATCCATATGTAAAAAAGACAATCTGAAAAGAAAAATTAATGTCTCCTATTTAAAATACTAAATGAAAAGAATTCCATGCTGTTATCATTTAAATTTTATTTTTTAATTATCTTCACGAATATAAATCAAATCTCTATTATTTTTGCTCAAACACCAAGCCCTGGTGATATTTAATGTGTATATATATTTATATTTTAATTATCTTCACGAATATAAATAAAACGTTTAGATTTTATCATTTTAGAAAATAAAATGAAATATAATTTTTCATTATATTTTAGATATGGCTTTATAATTTTAAATTTAAAAAAAAAATTTCATTGTTTGTTGAATTTTTTCGAATCAAGCTTAAAAGGAGAAAGGGTCGGGTAGATTGCCTGGTGCCTGAGGCGCCGCTAAAGAGAAACTGGAATTGTTTTCATCTGCCCGGCGGGTGTCTTAATACCCACAAGGCACATCACTAAACCGACCTTGTATCACATTTTCGCTTCGTTGAGAATTACATGAATCGAGTATTAGACTATCAAGATGAGGTAAAACCTGTTACAGAATCTTATTTCCATCTTAGATACGTGTTGTTAATACCTTCATCCTCAGGTTAAGCAATTAATGTATATTTATCAAATTAAACCTCAGGCAGAATTTTATGATTGGTAGGTTGTTGCAACGTCTAGACTAGACAGTGTGGCGCCTATTAAAAAAAGGTCGAAATAGACGTAGAAAATTATGTTGATTTAACTTGTGTATTTAATTATAAATTTCCAATGTGTCCATAACCTTTTTAAAAAATATCTACATCTAGTATGCTTTCCTTTCCTTCGCAAACATCACGTTATATATATATATATATATAATATATATATATATATATATATATATATATATATATATATATATATATATATATATTTATTTTATTTGTTTATTTATTTATTTATGATTAATATTGCCGTGTTTATTTTTCTAGTATGTCTTTGCTTGCTAGCCCTAATCCGTTTTCGCTGGGTTTATTAACCTGCATGTGGGTCTGTTGTTGAAGTCCGGCTTGTGGTCTTTTAACGTAATGAAGGCTTCCCTTTTTGCTAGTTGTTCTATTCTATCATCTATGTTTAGCTTTTTTGCTAAGATTTTGGCTTCATCGTTAATGTTGTTGTATGTGTTCTTATCGGCTAATTTATATTTATCCGTGATGCTGTTTTGTATTAATTTTTTGTATTTTATTTTGTCTATTTCGTATAGGTTTTTTGTTTTGTCGGAGAATACAAACATTTTTTTAGACTTTCTAATTTTCTTTATGTCCTTGGCAAGTGTTTTTTGGAATGGGTTGCTAACATTTTTGAATTGAAATTTGAGGAAAAGGTCGAGGAGGTCTGCCTCAAATGGGGCTAGGTCCTTGACTTTGGGTGGGTACTTACTCGATTTGATGTTAAACTTTTCAGAGTTTGTGGTGTTCATATCACCGTCGAAAATCATCGCTTTCCATCTTATCCTGCGTATGACATCTTCCATTTTATCTATGAGGTATCTTTCGCGTGATTATATATATATATTATATATATATATATATATATATATATATATATATATACAGTCACTATAAGAGGAATTTAACATACTTCTAAACAAAACGAAAAATCTAGGAGGGTCCGGTTGGTGTAGGGGTTACGGTCCTCGCCTGTCAGCTTGACAGTCAGGGTTCGAATCACGCACAAAGCGGTCTTCCTATCAATGGCTCTGCTGATGAGGCCTACTAGGCCGAAATGTACATACAGAGATTGATTTTTCTTGATTTGTTTAGCCTTACATTTGAATAGGTATTCCCGCCTAATTAATTAATTATTATTAATTAACTTTCAAAATTAGGTACGACTTCAATTAAGCACATATTCTCCCAAAAGTTGTCGGCTAAAAAAAGTCATATCAAAAACACATCGTTTGTGTATTTACTTCTCATATATATATATATATTATATATATATATATATATATATATATATATATATATATGTGTGTGTGTGTGTGTGTATATATACAAGTTGAATTCAACAACAGACATATCTGTTTAAAAATTTATTTGCGATTTTTTCAAGTTTTCTGGCCAACTTTTTAATATTTGGGTGGAATTCGTGGATTAGTTCATATCCGAGTACTTTATGCACTTCGAAGTGCCATCATCAGGGGTGATGTGTTCCAGTTCTTCAAATTATATTAATAGATGTGGAGGCTGGAAGGAAGAGAATTGATAGGAAAGGAGTTATAGGCATTTTAAGATGCACTGCATTGGAATTTATTTTTGTTTAAGGATGGTTTATATTGTTTTATGTATAAAGCTTCTAGTATTTGGAGTTTTTGTTTATTTTTTTCTTTGTGCAGTATGTGTGTATTTTCCGTTAAGATATTTCAGTAATTAGAGTGGGGGCATTAATGTAATTTTACGTGCTGTGAAATGGAGCTATTATCTGTTAAATGGAGAGTTAGACGACGTGACAATGTCGTTGGGGTAAAACCGATGTAGGCATTTTCATTTTCTGGGAGACTCCAATCTTCTAAGGGACATTTAAATCTGTATACTACATTGGTCTCATTAAGCCGACTTGTCTGGGGAGAGGAATTGTTGCGGACAACGAGGTTAGTTGTTTTGAATTTTGTATAATAAATAATTAATTTCACCTTATTATCAGGCGTGGTTGAAGTAACATTATTCCGAATTATTTTTTTAGTACCATTCATCAAGTTTGTAATTCCTGTGCATCTGGTTGCGATACTAAATGTTATTTGAAGAAGTATTTGATGTAGTATGTTTTTCCTTGTGACTAGGGTCTATTTTTTGGATGGTCTGTTTGATTTGTTGGAAAAGTCGCCAATAAAATTGTTAAACAGATTTGTCTGTTGTTTAATTCAACATGCATAAACGAAAAAATGCTGCCCAAACACACACACACACACACACACACACACACACACATATATATATATATATATATATATATATATATATATATATATATATATTATATATATATATATATTGATATGGAATTGACAACCAAAACCTCAGACCGCCATAATTTAGGAATTCACGCATATATATAAACGCACACAAAATAAAAGAAATAAAAAAATCAATATAAAAACACGAGACTCAATGGCGAAAAATAGGAATCCCGGTGAATGAAGAAAGCAAAAGCAAGAACGAATAACGGATCACGTTCACACGAGGCACGAGTTAAAAAAACTGTCCAATTTTTTCAAAAAGTCAACGTCTCTGATGACGGATAAACATCTGAAACCATTGGTAAGACGAACTTTGTATCGGTGACTTAAATAAATAAATAAATACAGCTCTTAAATAAATAATTGAGCACTTTATAATCATTTCTCCAATATTAATAACAAAGAATCTTATATATACATACATATATATATATATATATATATATATATATATATATATATATTGATCCGCGATTCTATATCTTCAAAACTTCAGGAGAGAAATGTCCCCCATTACACAATATGCATTATTATTGCCAAATTATTAGATTAATTTGAACCTCACTCATCGAAATAAAAATGAGTATTGAACATCCCAAGGACACCAAGACCTTCAGCTAACATCTTCTAGCACATATATAATAAAAAAAGATGGAGTCGCGTGGTCTAATGATTAGTGTCCTAGGAAATGGATTCGTTGGCCCAAGTTCAATTCCTGGACGAGGCTGTTTGCACTTCACATGGTGCTAATAACCTTGGGAAAAGTATGAATCCAGTTCTCCCTCCAGCTATGGATACATAGCAAGGCAGACAGGGCTCTTTATCGATTGCTAGGTAACCAGTCTAGGAGAATAAAACTCTGAATTCAAATCTGTCAAACTCCGCTTAAGAAATTGACCTTGTGTCACATCCTACTCGTGCGGATGGGTTTGTAAATATATATATGATAAAAAATTTCGGGGGATTGTCATAAAAGAAACAGGGTTAGGAAAATCATATAGGTGCTAGGGCTTGACATGACTAGCCGGTGTTTGGAGAGAAGGTCTTTCCAACCGCCCGTCAAGCCTAACTTGACTCGGCATTAAATGACCCAAAAAGGGTTGATATGCCGTAAAACAAAACAACCAACCAACCTGAGTTCTTTGTTTATCGAAATGACTTAATTCGGCATTAAATGACCTGAAAAGGGTTGATATGCCGTAAAACAAAACCACCAACCAACCTGAGTCCTTTGTTTATCGAAATGACTTGATTCGGCATTAAATGACCTGAAAAGGGTTGATATGCTTTAAAACAAAACAACCAACCATTATTTCTTTTATCGTCTCCTGCTTTATGCACTCCGTGTTTTCCAGTTCTTTTAATATCTTTTTTATTTTTACTTCATCATCATCATCATCAACATCATCATCATCATCATTATCGAGCCTAAACAACGCATCCCTTCATTGCTACTAAAACGAACACAAAGGCCTAAATCTCATCTTCCTTTGTACATTAGTTTAATTTCGAATTTTAATTTGGGTTGCATAATGGCGGTCTCGGAGTTCCTCTCGCGGAGATCCCGATTCATTAAATCGATTTCAATGGCACTAATATTAAATTCCTGTATAAATCCGTTCATCAAGCTGACAGAAATACAAAAGAGTCATTTTGGCAGAGGAATTCTACAAAGAATTATCGCTAACAATTCAAAGGCTTTGAAAAACGAAATGGGGCTGGTTTTGATGGCGCGAACAGAATTTGATGATATTTTAGAAGGGGAAGAAAAAAAAAAGGAAAGAATGTATATTAGAGATAATAAAAAAAATAGACAATACGAAATCTTGGGTTTGAGGTACAAGAGAGAGAGAGAGAGAGAGAGAGAGAGAGAGAGAGAGAGAGAGAGAGAGAGAGAGAGAGAGAGAGAGAGAGGGGTAGAAAGGGCGTTTCGCTATACTGGCAGATAAAAAATAGAACTAGGAAAAGAAGGACAGAAAAACCAATAGAGAATCTGAGAGAGAGAGAGAGAGAGAGAGAGAGAGAAGAGAGAGAGAGAGAAGAGAGAGAGAGAGAGAGACGGGGGTAGAAAGCGCGTTTCGTTTTATACTGGCAGATAAAAAATAGATCTAGGAAAGAAGGACAGAAAAACCACATAGAGAATCTGAGAGAGAGAGAGAGAGAGAGAGAGAGAGAGAGAGAGGAGAGAGAGAGAGAGAGAGAGAGAGAGAGAGAGAGAGAGAGAACGGGGGTAGAAAGGGCGTTTCGTTTATACTGGCAAATAAAAAAATAGAACTAGGAAAAGAAGGACAGAAAAAACCATAGAGAATCTGAGAGAGAGAGAGAGAGAGAGAGAGAGAGAGAGAGAGAGAGAGAGAGAGAGAGAGAGAGAGAGAGTGACAGAGAGAGACAGATGTTTGAGGTTAGAAAGGTTAACCTGTAACGAGGGCGTTCCACTTGCATTAGCACATGAGAAATAGAGCTAGAAAAAAAGCACGACAAAAAACCCAAAGAGAATATGAGGCAGAGAGAGAGATGGAGAGACAAATAGACAGACAGACAGACAAGTACACAGAGAG
>CM042171.1:4447267-4459767 GCA_023376005.1 Doryteuthis pealeii | reverse complement strand
CCCTAACTCCGGCACTTCCCTCAGTATTATTTAACAGTATTTTGTATCCCGTCTAGTTATATCTGATAGTTTTCATTGGAGATCGAGTGATAGCAAATATCTCCCTAACTGTTAAGTATCTGTCCACAATCCTTGGCCAGTTGTAAAGAACTTAAATTAAATAAGTAAGTCCTGAGTTATAGGATCCTTTGGTAAGTGAATAATTCCTGTGATATAGAATCCTTTGGTAAGTGAATAAGTCCTGTGATATAGAATCCTATGGTCCGTCGTCCAAGAAGATCCAAGTAGTAATGCTTAGGTATGACCAGAAAAGGCCAGTATAAATAATAATATCAGCAGCAGAGCACTGCCTGTGATTGGCCAATAGGTTGGTCACATGTTTATCGGCGAGTCTATAAGTACAAGTAGCTATCTGGCACACACCTTATATCAGAAAAAAACAACACTAACTACAGCACGTTCCTCAGTATTATTTAACAGTATTTGTATCCCGTCTAGTCTTATCTGATAGGTTTTATTGGAGATCAAGTGACAGCAAGTATCTCCCTAACTCCAGCACTTTCCCTAGTATTCTTTACCAGAATTCTGTTTTCCAACTAGCCCTATCTGGTAGTTTTCATTTGAAATGAGCAACAGCAAATATCTCTCTCGGGTCAGCACTTTCCTCAGTATTTTTTATCCATATTCTGTTTTCCGACTAGCACTATCTGGTAGATTTCTTAAGTGATCGAGTGACTGCAAATATATCACTTACTCCAGCACTTTCCTCAGTATCTTTTTATCCATATTCTGTTTCCCGACAAGCCATATCTGGTAGTTTTCATTTGAAATGAGCAACAGCACATATCTCTCTTGGGCCAGCACCTTCCTCAGTATTCTTTACCCGTAGTCTGTTTTTACACTTGTCGTGTCTCGTAGCTTTCATTGGAGATAAATTGACAACAAATATCACCTTAACTCCAGCACTTTCCCCAGTATTTTTTATCCATATTCTGCTGTCATTGTTGTAGTATCTGTTAACTTTCATCGGAGATAGAATAACAGTAAACACTAACCCCAATCGAGCACTTTAGTATTCTTGACCTGTATTCTGTTTTCACATCTATCGTATCCGGTAGCTTTCATAGGAGATAGGGTAACATTAAAATATTCTCCTGACCCGAGCACTTTACTCACTATTATTTACCAGTATTCTGTCTTCACATCTGTTATATCTAGTATTTTTCATTGGAGATCGAGTGACAGCAAATATCGTTAATATTGCAGTACTTTTTCCTCAGTATTTGGTTTCTTTGTTCATATTGTTGCATAGCTCTTTCTTTAATTCTATTTCTTGGCCGTCTTTAGTATTCTGATCGTCTTTGGTATTTCTTCTATCATCTTGCCTTGGTCTGGAATCTTCTAAGGTCTGGACTTTCTGTTGCTATGTTCCTGCTGGCTGGTCGTCCTGGATTCATTTCTTAGTCTTGTTACCAAGACATTCATCAACCACAAGAACATATTACTTATACAAACTTTTATTTCCTTAACTATACATTTCATGTAACTAAATATCTGACTAACATAGCGCGCGTGAGTTCCAGTTTAGGCAGAGCATAAAATGGCCGACCGCTCTGCCTGACGCCTAACTGCAAACTGGGGACCGAACAGATCCCACGTGACTTCACGTATTTTGCGGGCTTCTGTAATTTTCCATAGAAGGACCCGGCCATGGTATGAAAAGGGTCATCCCCACAGAATTACAGGGGATTGACAATAATCTTATGCAACCGCATAGATTATGTAACAATATTTCATATAATATATTTTGTTTAAACTTAACCGGAAAACTTTGACTAAATATTTTTACTTTGATATATGACGTAAATTTAAAGATGACATCGGACCCAAAAGATTCGAAACCATTCCATGTTCGGGATGTTAGTACCTGTTAGGGTCCCATCTATTGGTTAAATAAATAATTAAAAAAATAAGGAATACATGCGTTTACAAAATGTTTTCAAAAATTCAATATCCAACAAGAAGGAATAAACGTTTTCGGTATAAAATAACCCAACACAGTTTGACGTGCCGTAAAAACCAACCAACCAACCAACCAAACAACCAAACATTTTTTCTTTTCTTTCCTTTGTTTTGTTGGAATAATTTCGTTTGTAGTGTCCCTACATAACCACATTAACTTCATCATATACCAATCCCTCCGCACGAGTATAATGTGATACACGAGCAGTTTCTAAAGCGGTGTTTAACAGATTTGAATTCAGTTTTCCTTCTCCTAAACTAGTTGCCTGTCGTAACCTAACAAAGATTATTAAATGAGAAATAACCAAACATCAATTGGAAATGAAATGGAATCTTTATAACATCAACAAAATACAATACTCGCCAGCGGCGCGAAGAATGTAAACGCCTGCTAGTGGTATAAGACTACTCAACCAGAATAACACTTCCGTATTTTTGAGGATCGGCACATACACACTAATGTTTATAGGTAGGGTATATAACATTAACCAAGTTGAAGACCCAGTATTTCCTACTATTTACCCATAGCTGGAGGGTATGCCGTGAAAACCAACCAAGCAAACAACCAAACATGTTCTCTTTTCTTTTCTTTGTTTTGTTGGAATAATTTCGTTTGCAGTGTCCCTACATACCCTTACTAACTTCATCATATATTCTTATATAACCGTTGAGAGGAAGGCCCTGAAACGGTACACATTCTCTCCTGATGATCCCAAAATCAATTACATAAAATATAAAAACAAACAAGGAAAAAGAATTATGGAATTGAACTTCTCGTCGGCTTTGCAACTAGAATAAGGAGCATTCTACATCCCGCTCGCTTTATGGTGAGTTTCCGTTACTTTTCAAGTAACTTTCTTCTTCATATACATTACCCGGGCCGCGATTTCGAGGAGCATCTGGACCATACATGGAAAAAGGTATAAAACGTTTTCTTTTTCTGCTTTTCCAACATTTTCTTCAGCTTTGATTAACGAGATAGATGAGTCGAACTCTACCAGGTACGTTTTGTGAGTGTTTTTACCTATTTGGATGTGATTGTTTTTTTTTTTTGTTTTTTTGTTTTGTTTTTTTTTGGTTTTTTCGAGGGTGATCTATATAACGCTGACCTATACGCTAAGCGGTTAACCTAAAATATTCCAGTGATGACTAAGACAAATGCTTAACCTGAATCAAAGACATTTATCTTTAAAAATACAACAGGGGAGCAAAGCCCACCTGTCACGCAGACAGGAAACGCACTATTGCATCGATCGAAGCTAGAAGGTGAAAGAAAATTGGAATTTATGCCTTCTTTTATAATGGTGTCCACTACGCCACTTAGCGCTTATCGGCGCACACGGAACATGCTTGCTTCTCATTTCCACTAGCGTCTAATGGAAGAACTGTGATAAGTACGGAATGTAATTCTTGTGATATATATATATATATATATATATATATATATATATATATATATATATATATATACTAGAAAGAACATGACCCGTTGGGTCATCAATAGAAATCTTGGTAGATAATTAGGATTAGGTAGGTATTGCCAAAGATGACGTCCAATCCTTATTTTACAAAATAAATTTAACCCCATACAAAGATAGGTCACGTGAAATTTTCTGTAGGCCATTTCTTTTTTCTAAACAAATTCACAATAATTTTTTTGATCGTCTGTTTTTTCTGCGTTTTTAGACCCAAAGGAAAAAGATATTCTATTTAAAAGTTATTAATTCTTCTGTAATGAGTGTATTTATTATTTTTTGTTATTGATTTCTAAGAAAAAAACTGTTATGAGCCTTAAAATCCTAAATAATATGGGTATTTGCCTGCTCATCCTACTTATGAGGGCTGGACACAAGGTCTCGTTTTTACGCGGGCACATAAAAACTGCGTCGATCTGTGGGGCATTGCCCCCTGGGATCGACGCTATTAATTGTACTTTACCGGTCCACAGGCCAAAGCCGGGTATAAAAGGTATGTCTCAAACCATAGAATCTGGAACAGATACTTCACTTTTATCCTCCCTTCTGTCAGGCAACGTATTTGTCTCATACCCCACTTGTATGGGCTGGGCACAAGGCTTCGTTTTAACATGGGCCGACCCCCAAGCCGAAGCTCATGGGTGGGAAAGAACAAAAATTGCGTCCATCCCGTCGGCATTTCCCTCAAGGGGGCGCCTCAGGCGCTGGGCAATAAATCCAGCCCTGCACCTTTAAATCAAGGGGGCAGGTGTTGCCTGGGGGTGGCCCCCTGGGATCGACGCTATTAATTGTACTTTACCGATCCAGAGGCCGAAGCCGGGTATAAAAGATATGTCTCAAAGCATATAATCTGGAACAGATACTACACTTTGATCCTCCCTTCTATGTCAGGCAATCTTAAATAATATGAGTATATTTAAAAAACAATTACATAGTAGTCGTAGTAATAAATGCACATTCACGTCAAACTGTGAGAGAAAGGGAACAGTTACTACTGATTTACTTTCCCCTCATTGAAACGTCTTATTTTTCTACCTTCATTGTAAGGATGTCTCCTGGGATTCGATTATTAAATTTCATTGAAATATAATTAGCCAGCCTTGTTACAGAATATTAGTTTAACATGTGTAAAGTTTCATCATGATCGGTTTGCTGGTGTTGGGGCATACTGCTTTATACACAGACAGTCAGAAATAACCATTTAAATATCAGAGATAAGCACTGAAATACACTTGTAAACTAACGCACTCATTGTGCATTCTTCAAATTATTCAAAGCGATTTATTTTTGGTTCTTTTATTCTTATCAGGATTACCAATTCCATAGAAAATCCTTTGCGTCTGCAATCCTTATAGAAAATCCCTTTACATGAAAAGTCGACGATTGCATAAAAAAATGATTGAAAATACACGGCTCACTCCGAGCAATGCAAGAAAAAGTTGATTGTATTCTCACATTACACAGGTGATTCCATTCTTTTGTCATGAGGTGGTTGATCTCGAAATTCTTGCTATTCTAAGAGAGAAAGAAAAAAGAACAAGTACTACTGCTGAAAGTCGACACCGACCTGACTTGTCCGTTCACGTAGGCTCTTTCTTGAAGTTTTCACAACCTCCAGCTATGTTCTCTCTCTATTATATTGGCTCCATCTTATTCTTTTTTTTCGACGTATAGGGTCTAACATTTCATTGATATATATATATATATATATATATATATATATATATATATTATATATATATGAGAAGTAAATACACAAGGCATGTGTTTATGATATGGCTTTTTTAGCCGACAATTTTTCGGAGAATATGTACTTAATTGAAGTCGTACCTAATTTTGAAAGTTAATTAATAAATAATTAATTAATTAGGCGGGAATACCTATTTAAATGTAAGGCTAAACAAATATATTATAATATATATATTATATATATATATATATATATATATATATATATTATTCTTTTTTCGAACGCTTCAAAATTCTCTGTATTTTGACCGTTTTAACTTCAAATATCAAACATGTTACCCTGATGAAGGCCATTATTTTTGTATGCTTAAATATTTTATAATTTTCTATTATCATTATTTTATTTAATATCTAAAATAATAATACATACAATACATGTGTACTGAACAAACTCCTGGCCAAAACCCGTACTGGTAACTCAAATTAAATCAATTTTATCCATTCAACATTTTCTTTCCTTTATTTATTTATCCTTTCAATATATATATATATATATATATATATATATATATATATATATATAGAGAGAGAGAGAGAGAGATGATAGATATGCGTCCTATTGACGCATAAAAAGTAAAAGGACGCAGAAAAATCGTATCAATGCGTCCCAGTGATTTTTTCTTCTCCCACCATTTCCAGCTAACTGTAAATACATTTCAATATCTTATTGGAAACGAATTACACTGTATGGGTTAAAAGGTAGTGGTTAGACGGTTTTAATTGTTCATAGATAAAAACTGTAATTTATTAAGAAACCTTTGTTGGGATTCATCAAATTCCCCGGGGACTCATTCAAATCATATCCGTGTGTCGCAGGACTCACTAAATTAAAAAAAACAAACTATCAGAATCATTATATACATATACAGGGTGTTCGGGATAAATTTCCCAGTTTCATAAGGAAAAACTAAAAAAATGCTTCATAACTACAAAATCTCATGGATTGTAAAGAAATTCAACAGGCACGGAAATTTCACTACTATCAGCAAGTTTCACTCAAAATAACCGCCATTAGCCTCAACCCTGTTCTGGAACCTGGAGCAAGCTAATGTTACAGTTTCCCTGGGAAGGGTCTCAAAAATTACCTTAGTTCTGTCGATTAACTGGGCTTTTGTAGTACTGGCACGGCGATTGGTGTCTTTCTCAACAGCGCCACATGCATAATAATCCATGGGGTTAAGGTCTGGGGACTTCCGAGGGCACTGGTGTAGGCATAAACATTCGCCGACAACCCTCCAACCTACGTAGAAAAATAACCAAATAAAAATATGTCAAATTTATCCTGAACACCCTGCAAATATATATATATATATATATATATATATATATATATATCGGAATGGATTCGTTGAAACTTCGGCGTCTGGCAACTGACATGGTAAACGCCCAGAAGGTCATTAATCATCTTAATAACAGCAACCATGACCACCTTTTTGATCTCTATCTTTCTAACACACGTGGGCATGCCTACAATGTCAGAAAACAGCACTGCTCACGTGACTTTCGGAAACATTTTTTCACGCTCAGAATTGCGAAAGCATAAAATAATCTGTCCGCGTCTGTTGTAGGCTGCCGAAGCACTGCATCTTTCAAAGCCTCCATGCTTCCTGTAGTCCGCCGACACTATACCTGGCGCCCCTCTCCACATACATATGCACACACGCGCACACATACATGCATATTACTACTGTAAACTGTTCATGTTCCTGACACTAATATATTATTCATTGTACTTGACATGAGACTTTGATGAGTTGTGGTGCACCTGAGCACTGTACACAATAAATTTCATTATATATATATATATATATAATATATATATATATATATATATACACACACACACACACACACACACACACACACACATATATATATATATATATAATATATATATATATATATATATATATATATATATAAGAAAGTTACTTGAAAAGTAACGGAAACTCACCATAAAGCGAGCGGGATGTAGAATGCTCCTCATTCTATTTGCAAAACCGACGAGAAGTTCAATTCCATGATTCTTTTTTCTTGTTTGTTTTTATATCTTATGTAATTGATTTTGGGATCATCAGGGGAGAATGTATATATATATATTCTATCCAATATCAGCTTACTACAGTAATTATATTTAAATTTCATATTGTTAGATCTTCATTGAGGCAAACGGAATTACCTATCAAACTCATTTAACAAAATGGAGAAAGCTGCAACTTATTCACCATAACCCAAAAATCCATTCATAGATTATAATATTTCAATTTGTATAAATATTCAAATCTCAAAACTGTTATTATCACAATAATTACCAAAATAAAAATTCAATATCTCTAACTCATTTAAGTATAATCAATACAAAAATTATTAAGCACTTATTACAATAATTAATTAATATAAAATAAAAATAAAATCAGACCAAAATTATTAATATATCACATTACAACTATCAGAATCATTATATTTATATACATATATATATATATATATATATATATATATATATATATATATATATATATATATATATATCATAATTAAAAACATGTTTGTACTATCCCCTAAATGAAAATTATCAAAATATAAAATTATTATTATTATTATTATTATTATTATATTATTATTATTATTATTATTTACTCCTTTTGAGTTTTCACATCAGCATTAGCTGATGGTCTTTCACAGGAGTCTGAGTGACAGCAAGTCTCCTCAGGTCTCCAGGACTCTTCTGAGTATTCTGGCAGATTGCAGCACTGCAGTGTTCTGAATGGTTTCAATCCTTCCTCTGATTTCCAAACTTTCCAAACACTTTTCTAATCCTTTTGGGACTGTTCCAAGTGCACCAACTACAATTGGTATCACTTTGACCTTCATATTCCATAACTTTTTCAGTTCTCTGGTAAGGTCTAGATATTTGTCTATTTTTTTCATTTTCCTTTAGCTTCACCCTGTGATCTGCTGGCATTGCAAAATTCACCAATTGACAAGTTCTTTCTTTTTTGTTTATCACAACTAGGTCTGGTCTTCTTGCTGGGATAAGGTGATCCGATTTTATTTCAAAATCCCAGAGAATTTTATGTGTTTCGCTCTCAGGAACAGATTCTGGTTTATGCATATACCATTTTGTTGTATGGTCAAAATTTAATTTTTTGCATAATTCCCAGTGGATCACCTTCCCAACCCAGTCGTGTCTAGTTTTGTATTCTCGTTGTGCTAGTTTGTTACATTCGCAGAGTATTATTATTATTATTCCTTTTGAGTTTTCACATCAGTGTTAGCTGATGGATTATTATTATTATTATTATTATTATTATTATTATTATTATTATTATCAGTGATATACTTATTATTACAAATTTCAACTCCACCACGCTACCATATCTAAATTATATTCAATAATTTTTATTAATTTTCAATAATAACCTTATAAAATTATCATACCAATTACAGTTAAAAAAGCAGTATACATTATTGGCATTATCGCTCTACTATATCACTATTAAAACAATAAATATATATTCATATTAGTTTAAATTTATTTTAGTGTCTACATTTAAATTTCAGTTCATTTCTTTTATTTAGCAGCTGGCTAGTGGATCTAGAATTATACTTATTTTCTCCTCAAGGCAGAGGTAACAGTTACTATTAAAACTTTTTTAAGACAAATACCCTAAGCTCATATCTATGAAAATCAAATTTTTAATATCATTATATGCAAATTAACATTCTCATTCTTTAAACCGCTATTTTGTTGTATATATATATATATATATATATATATATAAACAATTGCATGTTATTAGTAAGTAGACATCATCAACATTATTAATAATGTAAAACAATTTTATTAATAATTGAGGTTTAAATAATAAAAAAATAAAGCCATGGAGAATGTGATGTAAATAACTAAGGAAATTGTGACTTGAAGTAATATAGTTTCGGTTACAGACAGTCAAACACAGTCTCCATTATAATAAGAATATATATATATATATATATATATATATATATATATATATATATATATATATATATATATATATATGAGTAGAGATAAAAGGATATGAAAACAACACAATATGCTGTTAAAGTGAAAAGATTTTATATCATATTCATAGCTAATATTTCGATTTATAAAAATCATCCTCAGAGCTTGTTTATACTCCAGCCTTATCAATAGCAGAGACGGAAATAATATGAAAATAATATTATTTTCAAAAATAATATGAAAATGATATTATTTTCGTCTCTGCTATTGATAAGGCTGGAGTATAAACAAGCTCTGAGGATGATTTTTATAAATCGAAATATTGTTCAATATTAGCTATGAATATGATATAAAATCTTTTCACTTTAACAGCATATTGTGTTGTCTTCATATCCTTTTATCTATACTCATACCGTCGGATTCATTTCCTTTCTCTTATATATATATATATATATATATATATATATATATATATATATATATATATATATATATATAATGCTGATATGGATATATGAGGATAAAAGAATTCTGCCTATATCTCCTCTGTCTGTCTGTCTGTCTTTCACTCTCTCTCTCTCTCTCTCTCTCTCTATATATATATATATATATATATATATATATATATATATAGACAGAATGGTTTTATCCTCATCAACCTGTAAAGCCACTGCGTTTTCTTGCGTCAGCCTTCCGCCATGCTCCGTGCGCTTTTCTCCGCATCTTCTATTGTGGTGACAGCAAAGAACAACTCCCCCCCCCTCCCCAATCAGACATGTCGAACTTAATGGGCACCTGTACTGAATGGTTCACTAAAAGTCGTGACTTCTTCGCGTTCAAAAAGTCACACGTGCAGTTCAACAGAATCGACGTTCTGTATGGGGGAAAGTCGGATTCCACAACACTTCGCACAGTTTGATTTATTTATTGAAGGAAGGCGGGACTATTATTGCAGAAATGCTATTGATCTTAGACAAGTTCTTTTACTCTTTTCGAGAATATCGAGACATATTTATTTCGTCTCTTTTGTTCTTTACCGTTTTTTTTTTTTATTTTATTTTATTTATTTAATTTTTTTTTTTGTTATTGGATTTTAATTTTACCTGTATTTTGCTTTTTGCTTTTTGCTTTTCAATTTTATATCATCTTGTATCTCTTTCCCTTTTTCTTTTTTTCTTCTTTTCTTTTCTTCCTTTGATTTTTCTTTCTTTGATTTTCCTTCTTCGGAGAAGTTTCTTTCTTTTACTCTTTCTTTTTTTTCTATAAAACTTTTTCTTTTTTTATGATTTGCTTTTCTTTGTTGCTTTCATTTTATATTTTTCTTTCTTAGACATTTTCGTTCGTTTACTTTCTTCCGTTAATTCGTTCTTTCTTTCGCTCTTTCGTTCTTTTCTCCGTTCCTTCTTTGGTTCGTTCATTCTTTCGCTCTTTCTTTCACTCTTTCTTTCTTTCTTTCGTTCGTTCGTTCGTTCGTTCGTTCTTTCTTTCGCTCTTTCTTTCCTTCGTTCGTTCGCTCTTTCTTTCGCTCTTTCTTCCGTTCACTCGTTCTTTCTTTCTTTCGATCGATTGATCGATCGATCGTTCGTTCGTTCTTTCGTTTGTTCGTGCTTTCTTTCTTTCTTTCGTTTGTTCGTTCGTTCTTTCTTTCTTTCGTTTGTTCGTTCTTCTTCTTTCTTTCGTTTGTTCGTTCTTTCTGTATTTCTTTTTTTTATTTCGTTCTTTCTTTCTTCCGTTCGATCGTTCGTTTTTCGATCGTTCGTTCTTTCTTTCTTTCTTCCGTTCGATCTTTTTTCTTTCGATCATTCGTTTTTTCATTCGTTTCTTCTTTCATCCGTTTGTTCGTTGGTTCATTCGCTCTTTCTTTCTTTCTTTCTTTAGTCCGTTCGTTTGTTGGCTCTTTCTTTCTTTCTTTCTTTCTTTCTTTCTTTCTTTCTTTCTTTAGTCCGTTCGTGCTTCGCTCTTTCTTTCTTTCTTTCTTTCTTCGTCCGTTCGTTCGTTCGTCTTTCTTTCTTTCTTTAGTCCATTCGTTTTCGCTTTTCTTTCTTTCTTTCTTTCTTGCCTCCGTTCATTCCTTCGGTCATTAGTTCTTTTTATGTAAAATAAATCGATTCGTTTGCTGGGACATTTTAGATAAAAGACCAGAAAAAAATCCTTATACTTTAAGAAAATATAAACAGAAAGAAATAGAAAATGCTTATCTAAGTAAGTGCAAAGTGTTTTAAGTTTATATAGTTACCCAACCCATCCACACGAACAGGATGCGTTAAAAGGTCAATGTTAACTGGAATTTATAAAATTTCAATTCAGATTTTTTCTTTCTCTGATACCGGTTGCCATAAAAAGGTTACAGAGCCCAGTCTGTCCTACTATTTACCCATAGCTGGAGGAAGAATAGCTTTTCCTTAAGATATAAGCATTCTGTAAAGTATAAAGGATTCACCAGGATTTGACCTATGTCCCTATACAACAAGCGCCTAACATTATACATCAGACCCTCCCTCAGAATTAACCATTTGTGGTAGCTTGATTTTTAGGCCAGCAAAAGGGTTAATGTAAAATGAAAGTCCTCATAAGATAAGGAAATATGTGCATATAAAAATGTGGTTGAGCTATTCTTCATCCAACTGAAGATTTAAAAAAAATTAAACTAAGGTCTACATTGAGACCCTAATGACGCTCAGAGCAAGAATCCGACTGTTAAGTATCTGGCCGCCATCCTTGGCCAGTTGTAAATAAGTAAGTAAGTCCTGAATTATAGAATCCTTTGGTAAGTGAATAAGTCCTTTACTATAGAATCCTTTGGTAAGTGAATAAGTCCTAAGTTTGGGAATCCTACGTAGTGTCAAAAAGGTCCAGCGATATATGATCCGTCGTCCATGAAGATCCAAGTGGTTGTGAGTACCTAAGATTAGAATCAGCCAGTATAAATAATAATATCAGCAGCAGAGCACTGCCAGTGATTGGCCAATAGGTTGGTCACATGTTTATCGGCGAGTCTATAAGTACAAGTAGCAAACACCAAACGAACTTCGATTTGTTTAGCCATACATTTAAAATAGGCATTCCCGCCTAATTCATTATTAATTAATTAATTTTCAAAATTAGTTACGACTCTAATTAAGCACATATTCTCCCAAAAATTGTCGGCAAAAAAAAGCCATTCCAAACATACCTTGTTTACAACTTATCATATCGTCGTGTAATAAAAGTCACTAGAAGAGGAATATTAACCTACTCTAACAAATCGTAAAATCTAAGAAGTCCGT
>CM042171.1:4414767-4437267 GCA_023376005.1 Doryteuthis pealeii | reverse complement strand
GACTTGCTGTCACTCAGACTCCAGTGAAATACCATCAGCTAACACTGGTGTGAAAACTCAAAAGGAGTGAATAATAATAATAATAATAATAATAACAATAATAATAATAATAATAATAATAATAATAATGGAAAACACTAGGCCATGATGGTATTCATGGACTCTGCTTTAAAAAATTCACTTACATCCACGAGATTCTAGCCCAACAACTGAGTAGATGCCTACAAGAAAAAAAAAACGTATCCGAATAGGTGATAAAAGGAATAACTACCCTAATCCAGAAACATCCATTTTTATGGTATTCTGATATATAAGGAGAGTAATCCAAAAGATAAGGTCTCGAAAATATTTAGAAATCACAGAAAAGTTTATTCTTCATTGTCAACCTGTTGGTGAATACAAGTATTAAATTTATTTTGTACGAGGGGATGATGAAGGTAAGTTCTATAAAATATTTGGAAATCACCGTAATGTTTATTAGTTATTAACAATGATGTTTACATCTAGTTATAATGGCGATTCTGTCGGTGACCAAAATTACGTCACTGCTTACGTCACGTTATCCTCTGCATAGCGTAGTTTGTTAGAAAACCCTTTTAGCCTTCTTTGTACTGCTTCGTATTCTGGTATATACCTGGGTAATCACAAAGTTAAGTGTAGTGAGAGAAGAGACCTACCTCGTGCAACACGGTGTGACGCAGAGAGAGAGAGAGAGAGAGAGAGAGAGAGAGAGAGAGAGAGAGAGAGAGAGAGAGAGAGTGACGGGCGTGAAGACTTGCCGTATTCTCGAAGGAAGCGGGCTAGGCTTTGTCTGGCGTGTAGGACTGATCTAGAGTCGAACCCGCGTCCCTCGGAATGCGAAAGTGTTGTGGACGAGCAGTGCAGAGTAACCCGGATGTAAGCAGTCGCGTCGTGGGGATTGACGCGTACTTGCAGTGCTGACGAGTGTCGCACGTGCTGCACGGACAATTAAGAGTGAGGAGCCCGGATGTGGTGAGGATTGATGTGTATTTAAGGACCTGCCCTCCCAGACCAGGCGAGAGAAACAACTGCAGTAGCATTTTGTTGCCGAGACGAGCGGGAAAGGAAATGCATTTGGATATTGTTGTTGAGACGAGGGTGATACAGTTGGGAGAGTGTCTAGACTGAAGACTGTCAGTTAGAAGAACATTGCGTCGGACTTGACTGTGACCACCAGAGATTACTTTCATTCCCGATTAGAGTAAGATCTGAAAAATATTTAGAAATCACAGAAACGTTTATTCTTCATTGTCGACCTGTTGGTGAATCCAAGTATTAGATTTCTGTATTTTTTTGTAGGAGAGTAATCACAAATGTAGCTTCTCCAAAATATTTATAAATTAGAGAAACGTTTATCATTTATTCACAATGATGTTTTCATCTTATTATAATGGATATTCGTTGTCTGTCTGTGACCGAAACTACGTCACTGCTTACGTCATCTTATCCTCAGGTATAGCGTATTTTTTTTGTTTTTGTTTTTTTTATTTAGAAAACCCTTTTAGCCTTCTTTGTACTGCTTGATATCTTGAGATATCCGAGGGTAATCCCAAAGTTAAGACATCCAACATATTTAGAAATCACAGAAACGTTTATTCTTCAATGTCTACCCGTTGGTGAATGCAAGTATTAAATTTCCATATTTCTTTTGTACGAGAGTAATCCCAAAGGTAAGATCTCCAAATATTTAGAAATCACAGAAACTTTTATAATCTCCATTATAATAAGATGAAAACATCTTTGTCAATAAAGAATAGAAAATAAATTAATTGTTAATTTGCCATTAAACAAAGAAACGGGAACCAAATCTTCCATTTGATTTGTCATCTGATATATATATATATATATATATATATTATTTCAAATAGTTATATAGGAAGTTTGTTTTTTCTGTCGACGAACAAGACATGGTGGACACTGATGGAGAAGCAAGGATGATCTCATAAGCAACGATTTCATTTGAACACCTACACATAGACACACCAGTGTAGACCAAACAGAAAAAAAACGTTCAGCTCTTGTCGGATTTTGGATGCCATTTGGAAGACCAGCCATAAACAATACTTGATAGGGCCGGGCTGTGAGATAGTCATCTTAACAGTACGACCAAAGGATGATGCTGATAATTTCTTTCTTTCTTTCATTCTTTCTTTCTTTCTTTCTTTCTTTCTCTGGCCTTATTATATTAAACAACATTTTTTAGTCAATTTAGTGTGGTATACTAGCCATGGCCAATGCCTGATAGGGACGGGCTGTGAGATAATCATCTGAATCCATCCTCACAGCACAACCAGATGATGATGATAATGATATAGGCATTGTTTTCATTCTTTTCTTTCTTTTTTCTTTCTTTTCTTTCTTTCTTTCTTTTTTCTTTCTCTGGCCTTATATTAAGCAACATTTCTTTAGTGATTTAGTGTGGTAGACCAGCATCTCTCTCTTGATACGGACGGAAGATTAAGGACAAGAGTGTTAATATAGTAAGTATATTTCAGGCAAGATATTTTTTTTTTGTTCTTTTAGTTTTACTTTTTTATTTTGTTCCGCGCGCTCAACCCTCTCACTATCTTCCCCTGTACGCCCTTTCTTTCTATACTTTTCTGTCTAGCAATATCTTTATATCTTTCTTCTAACAAAAACTGAATTGTCCATTATATAGCTGAGGGGACACGGTCTATTTTTAACCAGAGGGAGTTTTAGATGATAACGGGCGAAAGATTAAGGACAAATTCTTTTTTTATTATTTATTTTTTCTTTTCATATCTTTTTAATTTCTTTTTCTTTTTTTTTTCATTTTTTTTCTTGAAGAGAGAGAGAGACAGAAGACAGACAGACAGACAGACAGAGAAAGAGAGAGAGAGAGAGAGAGAGAGGAGAGAGAGAGAGAGAGAGAGGGTCATATAAGATTGAAGGTAGATTAAATATGGTCTTTAATTGTATTAGCATTATGTTATATCAGAGAGAAGATATCTCTTATGATTCACAATGCTTACTCACAAAATACACCTCGCTACCATAAAACATCAAAACTCAAGTCGGAGGCAACAAACGGATGTGAACTCAATGGTACCCTCTCACGAAGTGACCAATTCGACGCAGTTCTGCGCATAGGCTCGGATTGAGTTACGCTTGAGAGGAAGTCCAAAATAAACAAAAAATAACATTGTAAGGAATCCGGATTTCAGCCAATAAAAACTCTCCCGCTAAAACCCCAAAAGCATTCTGGAGCCCATCTACCAGCATATAGCTCGGGTTTTGAGAATCGGCAGTTGGACGACGGCCTGGAACCGAGAATATCACCAGACGAGAGGATCAAGGAACTGCTACGCACCACCACCACGCCCCTGCCACCCGGACACTCAGCCTTTCTTCAACACCTCACCGTAGCCAGGCGACATCCTTACCCCCCTGACCACTACAGCGCTACCCGTACAACTCGCTGAGATATTCCTGACTTTATTCCCGCACCAAGTGACCGTATCCACTTACAACGTATCCTACCGGACGAACTCAACTCCCTCGGCCACTATACCATTCCCTGACCATCACTATTCCACTGAGATATTCCTGACTTGGTCCCTACACCAAGTGACCGTATCAACTCAACTTCTACCTCACGCCTTGCACCAGGCCAAGAGAGATTCCGACGTATCATCGATACCCACACCTCACCGACCCCTGGCCACTCCAGAGAACTACTACCGTTTACTCGGCGACAACAACAATTTTCACACTCGTTATTTCAATAAACGATTTTTTATCAAATTAATCTTGTCCATTATTCTTCCTTGCAAACCATCACGCTTTTACGGATATCTTAAGATTATAACACTGGTGTGCAGACANTCATATCTAACAAACATTTTTTAGTCAATTTAGTGTGGAGTATCTAGCCATGCCAATGCTGATAGGGACGGGCTGCTGGAGATAATCATCTGAAATCCATCCTACAAGCCAAACCAGATGATGATGATAATGATATAGGCATTGTTTTCATTCTTTTCTTTTCTTTCTTTCTTTCTTTCTTTCTTTTCTTTCTTTCTGTGGCCTATTAATTAAGCAACATTTTTTAGCAATTTAGTGTGGTAGACCAGCCATGGCAATCTGATAGGGACGGCTGTGAGATAATCATCTGAAATCCATCCTCACAGCAAAACCAGATGATGATTGATGATGATAAGGCATTGTTTTTCATTCTTTCTTTCTTTCTTTCTTTCTTCTTTCTCTCTTTCTTTCTGGCTTATTATATTAACAACATTTTTTAGTCAATTAGTGTGTATGGACTAGCAATGCAATGCCTGATTAGGGAACGGCTGTGAGATAATCATCTGAATCCATCCTCACAGATGATGATGATGATGATATAGGCATTGTTTTCATTTCTTTTCTTTTCTTTCTTTCTTTCTTTCTTTCTTCTCTCTGGCCTTATTTTAAACAACATTTTTTAGTCAATTTAGTGTGGTAGACACAGCCATGGCAATCCTGATAGGGACAGGCTGTGAGATAATCACTGAATCCATCCTCACAGCAAACCAGATGATGAGATATGATAATATAGGCATTGTTTTCATTCTTTTCTTTCTTCTTTCTTTCTTTCTTTTCTTTCTTTCTTTCTCTGGCCTTATTATATTAAACAACATTTTTTAGTAATTTATGTGGTAGATCTAGCCATGCAATGCCTGATAGGGAGGGCTGTGAGATAATCATCTGAAATCCATCCTCACAGCATAAAGATGATGATGATATGATGATGATATAGGCATTGTTTTTCATTCTTTTCTTTTCTTTCCTTTTCTTCTTTCTTTCTTTCTCTGGCCTTATTATATTTAAACAACATTTTTAGTCAATTTAGTGTGGTAACCAAGCCATGGCAATGCCTCTGATAGGGACTGCTGTGAGATAATCATCTGAATCCATCCTCAGCATACAGATGATATGATGATGATATAGGGATTGTTTTCATTCTTTCTTTTCTTTCTTTCTTCTTTCTTTCTTCTTCTTTCCTTTCTTTCTCTGCCTTTATTATATAAACAACATTTTTAGTCAATTTAGTGTGGTAGACAGCCATGGCCAATGCCTGATAGGGACGGGCTGTGAGATAATCATCTGAATCCATCCTCACAGACAACCCAGATGATTGATGATGATGATGATATAGGCATTGTTTTCATTTTTTCTTTTCTTTCTTTCTTTCTTTCTTTCTTTCTCTGGCCTTATTATATTAAACAACATTTTTAGTCAATTTAGTGTGGTAACCCACCATGGGCAATGCCTGGATAGGGACGGCTGTGAGATAATCATCTGAATCCATCCTCCACAGATGATCGATGATGATGATATAGGATTAGTTTTTTCATTCTTTTCTTTCTTCTTTTTCTTTCTTTCTTTCTTTCCTTCTTTTCTCTGGCTTTATTACTATTAAACAACATTTTTTAGTCAATTTAGTGGTGGTAGACCAGCCATGAGCCAATCCTGATAGGGACGGGCTGTGAGATAATCATCTGAATCCAGCTCACCAGCACAAACCAGATGATGCTGATATGATATAGGCATTGTTTTCATTTTTCTTTTCTTCTTATTTTTTCTTTCTTTCTTTCTCTGGCCTTATTATATTAACAACATTTTTTTAGTCAATTTTAGTGGGTAGACTAGCACATGGGCAATGCCTGATAGGGACGGGACGTGAGATAATCATCTGAATCCACTCACAGCACAGATGTGATGCTATGATATTAGGCATATTTTTCTTCTTTCTCTTTCTTTTTCTTTCTTTTCTTCTTCGCTGGCCCTATTTATTTAAACAACATTTTTAGTCCAATTTAGTGTGGTAGACCAGCCATGGCAACCTGATAGGAGGGCTGTGAGATAATCATCTGAATCCATCCTCACAGATGATACACTGATGATGAATGATATGGCATTGTTTCATTCTTTTCTTTTTTTTTCTTTCTTGTCTTCTTTCTCTTCTTTTCTTTCTCTGGCCTTATTATATTCAACAACATTTTTAGGATTTAGTGTGGTAGACAGCCATGGCCAATCCTGATAGGGACGGCTGTGAGATAATCATCTGAATCCATCCTCACAGCAAGTGATGATGATGATGATGATATTGGCATTGTTTTTCTTTCTTTCTTTCTTTCTTTCCACTTGCCTTATTAGCGATTAAACGATATTTTTAGTGACATAGATTCAGGCCTTCGATGAAAGACAACTGAACACTTTGGCCCATTATCAGTTGCCTCATTTCTGAGCTTCTTAGAAATAATTCTTTTCGGTCACTTATCGCAGTCTATAAAGTCGCCTAACCCTAAATTCCTCCATAATACTGGGCGGATCAAATTTTTGTTTCCTTATTTGTTTTGCTCCGTCTATCTCGTGATCAGGATTTTCGAAACTAGGCCACAAACTGATCTAAGAGCGATCGCGGGCAATTTTCGCCAACGAATAAACAAATAACGTTAAGAGATCAGTCTATTTCAAAACCGGCCGATGAAAAATATACTTTCCTTATTCACGACATAATTATATAATTTATATATATATATATATTATGTAATATATATATATATATATAATATTATTATACGTGTGTGGTGTGTGTGTGTGTGTGTTGTATGTATCTGTGTGTATATGTGTGTTGTATATCTTTATTGCATGTATATATATATAATATATACTATTAATGGTGTTATATGTGTGCGTGTTATGTACATATATGTATATATATATATTATGCGTGTGTAAATATATATATGTGTGTGTATATGGTGGTATATAATGTCTTTTTGCAGATTATGTTGTGCATTATATATTATATTATATATAATATATATATGTGTGTGCTGTGTGTGGGTGTGTTGTTGCATATGTGTGTGTTTTGTGTATTCATTGCATATGTGTGTATCGTACTGTGTGATTGTGTGGTAGTTGATGCAATATATATATATATATATATAAAATATGTATTATATATATATATAGAACAGCATTGTGAGTGTATACGATGGGATATATATGTGGTATAGTGAGATAAACCGTTTGTAAAGTGGCATTGTATAATAAATATATATTATATATATTATTATATATATATTGGTGTGTGTGTGTATGTATGGGGGTGTGTTACGTATCATAATATAAAAGAAATAGTAACGTGGTCATTTTAACTTCAACAAGAGCCATCAGACAAATCACTAGATACGAACTAAGAACACACAAAAAGTTGATAAAATAACCGATATCAAATGAACAAAACAACGTGGCGAAACGGAATGCGAGGAACGGCGGTACTCACAGACCGCGCGGGCGGTTGTCACGGAAAGCAACTTAGACAACGCCCTTACCGCAGGAACACGCCAGTAACTGGAGCCCGGGCGAACGAAAAACTCCTTCCAAAAGTAGAGTACCATATAAAATAGCCTTCGTCTTCGTCGCTCTGCGCTACACGTTAGCCATCATAATTAGCTTCAAGCGATACTTTTCTACCACACCAGGCGAAAGAGACCACACGACCAAAGCTATCGGTGGGGTAAACCAGCAAATATCTCTCCACCACAGAGAAAGACGAAAATTATCCCACATCTTAGCTCCAACTTCAATCTCCCAAACCACGTGAAGAGAAAACCACGAATATCAACCCAACGATGTCGATAAACTATCTCCCAAAGCAAAATCACCATTCAACGCACGCCGCCCTAACCAACGAAGGGACTGACATAAAAATGGAAGCAAAACAAAAAAATCTTGTACTAAGACCAACATTCTCACCATTTTCATCATGTGCACTCCACATGAATGCACATTATCTCCCACCTCCACCTCGTTATGGGGCAAATAAGTCAACTGACAACCCACATCAACAACATAAAAACAAACTAAAACCTATATCGATAATACTAATATTAGGCCTATTTCATACACGTCTTAAAAGAATTCTAATTTATTCATCTGCCAACACACCACCTACATAACCATACATACACATTGTGAATCAAATTGATATCTTGGGGAGCTTTGTTATATCAGAGAGAAGATATCTTCATGATTCACAATGCTTACTCACAAAATACACCTCGCTACCATAAAACATCAAAACTCAAGTCGGAGGCAACAAACGGTGTGAACTCAATGGTACCCTCTCACGAAGTGACCAATTCGACGCAGTTCTGCGCATAGGCTCGGATTGAGTTTCGCTTGAGAGGAAGTCCAAAATAAACAAAAAATAACATTGTAAGGAATCCGGATTAAGCCAATATAAAACTCTCCCGCTAAAACCCCAAAAGCATTCTGGAGCCCATCTCCAGCATAAGCTCGGTATTTTGAGAATCGGCCAGTTGGACGGACGGCCTGGAACCGAGAATATCACCAGACGAGAGGATCAAGGAACCGCTACGCACCCACACCACGCACGCCCCGCCCACCCGGACACTCAGCCTTACTTCAACACCTCACCGTAGCCGGGCGACATCCTTACCCCCCTGACCACTACAGCGCTACCGCTACAACTCGCTGAGATATTCCTGACTTTATTCCCGCACCAAGTGACCGTATCCACTTACAACGGTATCCTACCGGCACGAACTCAACTCCCTCGGCCATACTACATTCCCTGACCATCACTATTCCACTGAGATATTCCTGACTTGGTCACACCAAGTGACCGTATCAACTCAACTTCTACCTCACGCCTTGCACCAGGCCAAGAGAGATTCCGACGTATCATACGATACCCACACCTCACCGACCCCTCGGCCACTCCAGAGAACTACTTCCGTGTTCTACGGCGACAACAACAATTTTCACACTCGTTATTTAAATAAACCGATTACCAAATTAATCTTGTCCATTATTCTTCCTTGCAAACCATACGCTTTTACGGATATCTTAAATACAACAATTAGATCCATATTAAACCACTTTTTTTTTCTCTACCCAGGCTCAACCGGGTAGCCGCATCAAGTATTCTATATATTTAGAATAATAAACACCCCAGATGATTTAAACGGAGCAGCAAGCAGCCAGAAAATTACTACTATTCCGGGTCTTGAAGAAGGGATGTCACTATCCTGAAAATTTACCACTACGTCTAAATAAAAAAAGTTTTAAAAAAGTAAAAAAAAAAAACCTACCGAGTTTTCTGATATTTATTCCCAGATTAATATATTATGGTAACAACATTATCATAACTAGCAAATTTATGCACCCTCCGGGTGCAAGTTTTTAAGTTTTAATATAATAAATATCATGTTAAATTAGAAAGGCTAAAACACAAATAAGAATGCAGATAAAAAGATTTGGAACAGAGGGGGTATTATCGAAAAATAGAACAGCTTTGAAACTAACTCTTCCATCACTTTCCATTACTCCCGTCTTTCATTGGTAAATATTCCTAATTTAACTCTTTACTTAAAATAGGAAGTAAAGGATAATATTACAGTTATTCTTCTTGTTAATGAATTTCTTTTAAGATTTATCCCAGAGATTTTTGCTCATATTCTATAAGATAAAACCAAACAATTAGAAATCAATAATACTTAGCAATATTTATTAAAATCAATTTTTTAAGATCAAATATGCAAATTAGCCTTACCATTCACACTGTAAACCAGTATTTTTTGTATAATAAATACAATTGCATGTGATTAGTATGTAGATATGGTCAACAGTTAAGTAATGAAAACAATTTTATAATAATTGAGGTTTAAATAAAAAATAAAATCATGGAGAATGTGATGTAATAACTAAGGGAACTGTGAATTGAGTAGATAATTAGTTTCGGTTACAGACAGAAAAACACACAATCTCCATTATAATAAGATATAGCACTTTAATGCTTCACACCAATGCCCAAAACGGTATATGTACTTCCAAAAAACGGATACAAAAATATATCTCAAATATAATACTCACTAGAAGCATACAGAGACACAAAATCAGCAACATAAAATAATAAGTATATTTTGACCATTTTTTATTTTTTCTTTTGTTTTATTTTTATTTTTTCTCTTTTCTTCTTTTTTGGTAATTTACTAATTTTTTTTCTTTGCCTAATTTAAGTACTTACCCAAAACCTATAGCTGTCACTTTGTATTACATTTGTAAAAAAAAGTAATTTAAAAATAATTAAAATAAATAGATTAACATAAAAAAAAAAACATATCAATTAATCTTCTTTTATCGACGTATCACGTCTCCTCAGTGTGACTAGCTGTTATAGTGATATAACCTATAGACAATAATGGATGCGCCGACGGCTACTATAAGTGTTATAGGTGATATAACCTATAGACAATAATGGAATGCGCCGACGGCTACTATAAGTGTTATAGGTGATATAACTATAGACAATAATGGAATGCGCCGACGGCTACTATAAGTGTTATAGGTGATATACCTATAGACAATAATGGAATGCGCCGACGGCTACTATAAGTGTTATAGTGATATAACCTATAGACAATAATGGAATGCGCCGACGCCTACATAAAGTGTTTAAAGGTGATATAACTATAGACAATAATGGAATGCGCCGACGGCTACTATAAGTGTTATAGGTGATATAACCTATAGACAATAATGGAATGCGCCGACGGTTACTATAAGTGTTATAGGTATATAACCTATAGACAATAGGAATGCGCCGACGGCTACTATAAGTGTATAGGTGATATAACCTATAGACAATAATGGAATGCGCCGACGGCTACATAAGTGTTATAAGGTGATAAACCTATAGACAATAATGGAATGCGCCGACGGCTACTATAAGTGTTATAGGTGATATAACCTATAGACAATAATGGAATGCGCCACGGCTACTATAAAGTGTTATAGGTGATATAACCTATAGACAATAATGGAATGCGCCACGGCTACTATAAGTGTTATAGGTGATATAACCTATAAACAATAATGGAATGCGCCGACGGCTACTATAAGTGTATAGTAGTGATATAACCTATAGACAATAAGGAATGCGCCGACGGGCTACTATAAGTGTATATATATAACCTATAAACAATAATGGAATGCGCCGACGGCTACTATAAGTGTTATAGGTGATATAACCAAGACAATAATGGAATGCGCCGACGGCTACTATAAGTAATAGGAACAATTGTGGCTTGAGGAAGCAAATGCGAGTCAGCTCGTAACTATATGTTTCGACGCAATCTCCACTTTCCTTCTGTAAATTTCTACTCTTTTGTTAAATACATTTGTCTACATTGTTACCCGTCGTGTTTGTCTCATTTTGACACCTTAAAAACTCCACAACACTAGCCTTTTTCTTCTTTTATCTTTCTTCTCTGAATACAGACAGACAGACAGACAGACAGTGATGTGGAATACATAAGATTGAAGGTTGACTTCAATATGTCTTTACATGTATTAGCATTAGATCTATATCAAACCAATTATTTCTTCTCTACCAGGATTTGCCGGGTAGCCGCTTCCAGTAGTCTCTATATTTAATATAAGTATATTTTCTGGGACAAGTTGTTCTTCTTTTCTTCATCTTTTTCATCATTTTTTCTTCTTTTTTCTTCTTGTTTTCTTAGTTTTTTTTTTAATACTGACAGAAGATAGTGTAGAGCGATACATAAGATTGAAGGTTGGCTTCAATACAGCCTTACATGTATACTACATTTTTCTTCTCTACCCAGACTTGCCGGGTAGCCGCTTCCAGTATTCTCTATATTAATATAAGTATATATAAAAAAGATATGAAAACACCACAAAATGCTGTTAAAGTGAAAACATTTTATAATCGCTGATATTGAACAATATTTCGATTTTATGAAAATCGTCATCAGAGCTTGTTTATACTCCGTGTTGTTAAAAGCGGAGACAAAAGTCATATGAATTTTGTCTCCGCTCTTAACAACACGGAGTATAAACAAGCTCTGATGACGATTTTCATAAAATCAAAATATTGTTCAATATCAGCGAAGTTATAAAATGTTTTCACTTTAACAGCATTTTGTGGGTTTCATATCTTTTTTTATATATACTCATACCGTCGGATTCATTTCCTTTCGTTTATATTTAATATAAGATATTTCAGGCAGGTTTGTTTTCTCTTTTTCTTTTTCTTTTTCTTTTTCTTTCCTTTTTTTCTTATTTTTTCTTTTCTTTTTTTTCTTTTTTTTCTTATCTTTTTTTTTTTTCTTGAAGAACATACTGACAGACAGATAGTATAGACGATACACAAGATTGAAGGTTGGATTCAAATATGGTCTTTAAATGTATTAGCATTAGATCCCGAAATCAATAGAGGATTAATTGATATGTTTTCTATTATCTGAGACAGACTGAGAGACTGGCCACAGATCGATAAAAGATCGATGCCTAACGCGTTTATTCAATGACTTCAATTGATTTTATCCAATAATCATCTAACGAGCACAGGAAGCTACCGATGGTAAAATGGTGAAGATTTCTGTCTGGCCTCTTTGAAATTTAATCGGATTACGTCTGCAAATTGTTAATGAATTCTAATCCGAAAGTTCTCGGCGGAATGGTTAGCCAGGAAAAAAAATACCATCGCCTAAAACATTTCAATATATATATAATATATATATATATATATATATATATATATATATAAGTATAGAAATAACAAAAGACTTAGATATTTTGCATTATAGTCTATTTCAGGGAGTTTAGACAAAGTGTCTAACTCTCACAAATCATTCGCATCTGATGAGTTGGGAGAGTTAGACACTTGTCTAAGCTCCTCGAAATAGACTATAACGCAAAATCTCTAAGTCTTTTTTATTTCTTTACTTATAAATTTGCTCTCTGACTCTAACAATAAGAGCACACATTAGCTCTCAAAATGCGACAGTTTTAAAAAAACTCCTATGACGCAAGGAAGATTTATTCTCTGGACTTTTGGATTATATATATATATATATATATTATATATATATATATATATATATTATTATTATCATTATTTATATTTTTTGCTGAAGGCAGTTACAATGCGTATATCGTAATAAAATTCGATAATTAATGAAAATAATCATAACAAAGCGGACTCGGCAAATATTGCCCACTACGTAGAACATCGCACAGCAGCCGTTTCAACTTATTAAGTCTCATCAGCGATGTATACTACGATTTCCCTCCGATAGAAAACGAAACCGGGAACTCAGCATATAATATATATATATATAATTATATATATATATATATATATATGAGGATAGGGGGATTGGAGTAAGTCCGAGAGAATGTGGTGAAGAATAGAGGGAAAAAGTGGACAAATGGCAAACTCAAAAGTAGATGAGGAGAGATATATTTCGTCCTCGCTATGAGCAGGACTTCATCAGTTATGTATTAAAACATCAGTGCAAGCATGTATTTGTATTATAGAAGAGAAAGTGAATGGGTGGGGATGAGTTTGGTGATGAAGTCAGGAGGATGGGAGGGTTTGTGAGGACTTGGATTGGTCAAAAGAAATCTATCATGGATGGAGGGGGAGAAAGATCAAAAGTATTGAATACGTTTCGACGTATCACTTATTCTCAATGTGACAAGCCCTTTTCTTCTTTCATTTATATACGTGGACCCCCGATCATAAACGATAGATGAGGGAAAGCAGTGAGTGATTAGTTTCCCCCCACGTTGTGCATGCTTATCAAGAAGATATTTTGTGTTTTCTCCAGTGTGATACTAGACAGCTTTGCTGCGAGCTTACAAAGCTAAATTGACAGATGACATTTTCTGAAGTGGGAGTCAGATGTTTTGTTTTAAAGTTAGACGGAGCTAGTCACGATTTTTCAATCTATGTTCTTCAAAGCTCTTTAATTTAGCGAAATTTGTCTTACGCCATTCTTTCCAATTTGATGCTAGATTTCCAAATGCCTCAGTCAATATTTAGGCGTTTCAAATTGTCCCTCAATCGTCTTTATAGCGTAAGAGGGACGTTCAATAGAAAGTTTGCATTTGCGTAATTGTCCGTATCATATCTTTTTTGGAAGCCTGTTTCTCATTCATTCTGGCAGCGTGACAGCCCACCTAAGGCTTAACATTTGGCTATGAAATATATATGTGTGTATGAAGAAGAAAAGTTTGTAAAATTTGCCTTGATGTAATTATTCATTTCAACTGTAACAATTATTACAGCATCTTCAGACACGGAGCAAAAAATATTAGACAGATTTTCAGAATATCTTTAACATTTTGGGAGCTTGTAAACTTAATGTCTTGTTTTAGTTTGGTTTGTTTTATTTTATGGCATACAACCTCAGTGGTCATTTAATGCCGATAAGTTTTGAAATAAATTATTCTTAATGGATAAATACATTTTTTTATAAATACATTTTTCTATTTAACCCATAGATGGGACCCTAACAGGTACTACCACTCGGGTCAGAGTGCCAGGGAGAAATGGATGAAGGGTGCTCCACATTCCAAACAAACCTCCAAAAGTGGAACCTCACCGTCCGATAGAGTTTAACGTCATTCCCAGGGCATGTAGAACCCAGCCACCACCTCTAGCACCCATATGGATAAAAATGGCTGGGGCTTGCAATAAGGGGGCAATAGGGGTGTGGGAAAATCTCTTCGCGAGATCGGGATAACTAAGATATATCATTGGTGTCAGCGTGTTGCAATGGAGAACATGGACTATACAGATTAACTCGCTCGGAAATTCTCGACTTTATTAGAGACCAGATGAAGTTCCTCCAAGAATTAAGAACTCGCCCCACACCCCCAAACCAGAAATATACAATTTTTGAAAGCCGACTTACACAGGATGATGGAAGCCCTGGATCATGCCAAGCCGACAATACCACCAATAGCCCAGATAGTACATCCAAGATAGATCAAGGCGTCTCAAATCCATACTTGACGTTATGAGACTGAAAAACGAATTCAGTCCGGGAGATGACGTGAATCAATTTATCACAAGCCTGAACGTGACCTATACGACCACGTCACGCCCGAGATTGCCGTGTATCCTGAACTTGAGAACGAATTCGTCAAGGCTGCCAAGGAGTTACTCGACTACAGCATATTTGAACAGATGATAGAGTCCAAGCAGGACACATCCACCTTTGAACAACTAAAGGCATACCTCATAGCGACCCATGGCAACAAGATTGACAACACAGCCTCACACAACACTGCACATACTGCAAAAGATTCCACAACCAGCACAGTGATTGAAACTGACGTAAATACCATAGCGACCCATGGCAACGAGACTGACGACAGCAGTACAACCAAAATAATGACCCCTACTACTACTACTGACGAAAATACCAGAACGGGATATCCGTACAAACGATTGCCACCACACACCACAGGAATGCGAGCACGCTAAAGAACCGCTATAAGCAAGAATTACTTGGACCCACTCGCTCACACGGACGCGACTGCCCATATTCACAACCACTACTAGCTCGGACGGATGATGACAAACCATCCATAAGCATCAGGACTGTATTCCCCATGCCTTACCCCAACTCCATAATCGCCATCCAGACAATACCCCTTCAGGAAAAACTCACACCATTTTTTCCAAATCCAGGTACATCCACTCTAGTGTTAGCGAACGAAAAACTCCTTCCAAAAGTAGATGTACCATATAAAATAGCCTTCGTCTCGTCGCTCTGCGCTACACGTTAGCCATCATAATTAGCTTCAAGCGATACTTTTCTACCACACCAGGCGAAAGAGACCACACGACCAAAGCTATCGGTGGGGTAAACCAGCAAATATCTCTCCACCACAGAGAAAGACGAAAATTATCCCCACATCTTAGCTCCAACTTCAATCTCCCAAACCACGTGAAGAGAAAACCACGAATATCAACCCAACGATGTCGATAAACTATCTCCCAAAGCAAAATCACCATTCAACGCACGCCGCCCTAACCAACGAAGGGACTGACATAAAAATGGAAGCAAAACAAAAAAATCTTGTACTAAGACCAACATTCTCACCATTTTCATCATGTGTCACTCACATGAATGCACATTATCTCCCACCTCCACCTCGTTATGGGGCAAATAAGTCAACTGACAACCCACATCAACAACATAAAAACAAACTAAAACCTATATCGATAATACTAATATTAGGCCTATTTCATACACGTCTTAAAAGAATTCTAATTTATTCATCTGCCAACACACCACCTACATAACATACATACACATTGTGAATCAAATTGATATCTTGGGGAGCTTTGTTATATCAGAGAGAAGATATCTCTTATGATTCACAATGCTTACTCACAAAATACACCTCGCTACCATAAAACATCAAAACTCAAGTCGGAGGCAACAAACGGATGTGAACTCAATGGTACCCTCTCACGAAGTGACAATTCGACGCAGTTCTGCGCATAGGCTCGGATTGAGTTACGCTTGAGAGGAAGTCCAAAATAAACAAAAAATAACATTGTAAGGAATCCGGATTTTCAGCCAATAAAAACTCTCCCGCTAAAACCCCCAAAAGCATTCTGGAGCCCATCTACCAGCATATAAGCTCGGTATTTTGAGAATCGGCAGTTGGACGGACGGCCTGGAACCGAGAATATCACCAGACGAGAGGATCAAGGAACCGCTACGCACCCACCACCACGCACGCCCTCGCCCACCCGGACACTCAGCCTTACTTCAACACTCACCGTAGCCGGGCGACATCCTTACCCCCCTGACCACTACAGCGCTACCGCTACAACTCGCTGAGATATTCCTGACTTTATTCCCGCACCAAGTGACCGTATCCACTTACAACGGTATCCTACCGGCACGAACTCAACTCCCTCGGCCACTACTACATTCCCTGACCATCACTATTCCACTGAGATATTCCTGACTTGGTCCCTACACCAAGTGACCGTATCAACTCAACTTCTACCTCACGCCTTGCACCAGGCCAAGAGAGATTCCGACGTATCATACGATACCCACACCTCACCGACCCCTCGGCCACTCCAGAGAACTACTACCGTTGTCTACGGCGACAACAACAATTTTCACACTCGTTATTTAAATAAACGATTTTTACCAAATTAATCTTGTCCATTATTCTTCCTTGCAAACCATACGCTTTTACGGATATCTTAAGATACAACAATTAGATCCATATTAAACCACTTTTTTTTTCTCTACCCAGGCTCAACCGGGTAGCCGCATCAAGTATTCTATATATTTAGAATAATAAACACCCCCAGATGATTTAAACGGAGCAGCAAGCAGCCAGAAAATTACTACTATTCCGGGTCTTGAAGAAGGGATGTCACTATCCTGAAAATTTACCACTACGTCTAAATAAAAAAAGTTTTAAAAAAGTAAAAAAAAGAACCTACCGAGTTTTCTGATATTTATTCCCAGATTAATATATTATGGTAACAACATTATCATAACTAGCAAATTTATGCACCCTCCGGGTGCAAGTTTTTAAGTTTTAATATAATAAAATATCATGTTAAATTAGAAAGGCTAATAACACTAAATAAGAATGCAGATAAAAAGATTTGGAACAGAGGGGGTATTATCGAAAAATAGAACAGCTTTGAAACTAACTCTTCCATCACTTTCCATTACTCCCGTCTTTCATTGGTAAATATTCCTAATTTAACTCTTTACTTAAAATAGGAAGTAAAGGATAATATTACAGTTATTTCTTCTTGTTAATGAATTTCTTTTAAGATTTATCCCAGAGATTTTTGCTCATATTCAATAAGATAAAACCAAACAATTAGAAATCAATAATACTTAGCATATATTTATTAAAATCAATTTTTTAAGATCAATATGCAAATTAGCCTTACCATTCACACTGTAAACCAGTATTTTGTTGTATATATAAATACAATTGCATGTGATTAGTATGTAGATATGGTCAACAGTGTAAGTAATGTAAAACAATTTTATTAATAATTGAGGTTTAAATAAAAAATAAAATCATGGAGAATGTGATGTAAATAACTAAGGGAACTGTGAATTGAGTAGTAATATAGTTTCGGTTACAGACAGAAAAACACACAATCTCCATTATAATAAGATATAGCACTTTAATGCTTCACACCAATGCCCAAACCTGGTATATGTACTTCCAAAAAACGGATACAAAAATATATCTCAAATATATATACTCACTAGAAGCATACAGAGACACAAAATCAGCAACATAAAATAATAAGTATATTTTTGACCATTTTTTTATTTTATTCTTTTGTTTTTTATTTTTATTTTTTCTTCTTTTTCTTCTTTTTTTGGGTAATGTTACTAATTTTTTTCTTTCCTAATTTAAGTACTTACCCAAAACCTATAGCTGTCACTTGGTATTACATTTGTAAAAAAAAGTAATTTAAAAATAATTAAAATAAAGATGATTTAACATAAAAAAAAGAAACATATCAATTAATCTTCTTTTTATCGACGTATCACGTCTCCTCAGTGTGACTAGCTGTTATAGGTGATATAACCTATAGACAATAATGGAATGCGACGGCTACTATAAGTGTTATAATATAACCTATAGACAATAATGGAATGCGCCGACGGCTCTATAAGTGTTATAGGTGATATAACCTATAGACAATAATGGAATGCGCCGACGGCTACTATAAGTGTTATAGGTGATATAACCTATAGACAATAATGGAATGCGCCGACGGCTACTATAAGTGTTATAGGTGATATAACCTATAGACATAATGGAATGCGCCGACGGCTACTATAATGTTATAGGTGATATACCTATAGACAATAATGGAATGCGCCGACGGCTACTATAAGTGTTATAGGTGATATAACCTATAGACAATAATGGAATGCGCCGACGGCTACTATAAGTGTTATAGGTGATATAACCTATAGACAATAATGGAATGCGCCGACGGCTACTATAAGTGTTATAGGTGATATAACCTATAGACAATAATGGAATGCGCCGACGGCTACTATAAGTGTTATAGGTGATATAACCTATAGACAATAATGGAATGCGCCGACGGCTACTATAAGTGTTATAGGTGATATAACCTATAAACAATAATGGAATGCGCCGACGGCTACTATAAGTGTTATAGGTGATATAACCTATAGACAATAATGGAATGCGCCGACGGCTACTATAAGTGTTATAGGTGATATAACCTATAAACAATAATGGAATGCGCCGACGGCTACTATAAGTGTTATAGGTGATATAACCTATAGACAATAATGGAATGCGCCGACGGCTACTATAAGTAATAGGAACAATTGTGGCTTGAGGAAGCAAATGCGAGTCAGCTCGTAACTATATTGTTCGGACGCAATCTCCACTTTCCTTCCTGTAAATTTCTACTCTTTTGTTAAATACATTTGTCTACATTGTTACCCGTCGTGTTTGTCTCATTTTGACACCTTAAAAAACTCACAACACTAGCCTTTTTCTTCTTTTTATCTTTCTTTCTTCTTGAATACAGACAGACAGACAGACAGACAGTGATGTGGAATACATAAGATTGAAGGTTGACTTCAATATGGTCTTTACATGTATTAGCATTAGATCTATATCAAACCAATTATTTCTTCTCTACCCAGGATTTGCCGGGTAGCCGCTTCCAGTAGTCTCTATATTTAATATAAGTATATTTTCTGGACAAGTTGTTCTTCTTTTCTTCATCTTTTTTCATCATTTTTTCTTCTTTTTTCTTCTTTTGTTTTCTTAGTTTTTTTTTTTAATACTGACAGACAGATAGTGATAGAGGATACATAAGATTGAAGGTTGGCTTCAATACAGCCTTTACATGTATTACTACATTTTTCTTCTCTACCCAGACTTTGCCGGGTAGCCGCTTCCAGTATTCTCTATATTTAATATAAGTATATATAAAAAAGATATGAAAACACCACAAAATGCTGTTAAAGTGAAAACATTTTATAACTTCGCTGATATTGAACAATATTTCGATTTTATGAAAATCGTCATCAGAGCTTGTTTATACTCCGTGTTGTTAAAAGCGGAGACAAAAGTCATATGAATTTTGTCTCCGCTCTTAACAACACGGAGTATAAACAAGCTCTGATGACGATTTTCATAAAATCAAAATATTGTTCAATATCAGCGAAGTTATAAAATGTTTCACTTTAACAGCATTTTGTGGTGTTTTCATATCTTTTTTTATATATACTCATACCGTCGGATTCATTTCCTTTCGTTTATATTTAATATAAGTATATTTTCAGGGCAGGTTGTTTTTCTCTTTTTCTTTTTCTTTTTCTTTTTCTTTCCTTTTTTCTTATTTTTTCTTTTCTTTTTTTTTTTTTTTTTTCTTATCTTTTTTTTCTTGAAGACATACTGACAGACAGATAGTGATAGACGATACACAAGATTGAAGGTTGGATTCAATATGGTCTTTAAATGTATTAGCATTAGATCCCGAAATCAATTAGAGGATTAATTGATATGTTTCTATTATCTGAGACAGACTGAGAGACTGGCCACAGATCGATAAAAGATCGATGCCTAACGCGTTTATTCAATGACTTCAATTGATTTTATCCAATAATCATCTAACGAGCACAGGAAGCTACCGATGGTAAAATGGTGAAGAGTTCTGTCTGGCCTCTTTGAAATTTAATCGGATTACGTCTGCAAATTGTTAATGAATTCTAATCCGAAAGTTCTCGGCCGGAATGGTTAGCCAGGAAAACAAATACCAGTCGCCTAAAACATTTCAATATATATATATATATATATATATATATATATATATATATATATATAAGTTAAGAAATAACAAAAGACTTAGATATTTTGCATTATAGTCTATTTCAGGGAGTTTAGACAAAGTGTCTAACTCTCACAAATCATTCGCATCTGATGAGTTGGGAGAGTTAGACACTTTGTCTAAGCTCCCTGAAATAGACTATAACGCAAAATCTCTAAGTCTTTTGTTATTTCTTTACTTATAAATTTGCTCTCTGACTCTAACAATAAGAGCACACATTGAGCTCTCAAACTGCGACAGGTTTAAAAAAACTCCTATGACGCAAGGAAGATTTATTCTCTGGACTTTTGGATTATATATATATATATATATATATATATATATATATATATATTATTATTATCATTATTTATATTTTTTGCTTGAAGGCAGTTACAATGCGTATATCGTATAAAATTCGATAATTAATGAAAATAATCATAACAAGCGGACTCGGCAAATATTGCCCACTACGTAGAACATCGCACAGCAGCCGTTTCAACTTTATTAAGTCTCATCAGCGATGTATACTTACGATTTCCCTCCGATAGAAAACGAAACCGGGAACTCAGCATATATATATATATATATATATATTATATATATATATATATATATATGAGGATAGGGGGGATTGGAGTAAGTCCGAGAGAATGTGGTGAAGAATAGAGGGAAAAAGTGGACAAATGAGCAAACTCAAAGTAGATGGAGGAGAGATATATTTCGTCCTGCTATGAGCAGGACTTCATCAGTTATGTATTAAAACATCAGTGCAAGCATGTATTTGTATTTATAGAAGAGAAAGTGAATGGGTGGGGATGAGTTTGGTGATGAAGTCAGGAGGATGGGAAGGGTTTGTGAGGACTTGATTGGTCAAAAGAAATCTATCATGGATGGAGGGGGAGAAAAGATCAAAAGTATTGAATACGTTTCGACGTATCACTTATTCTCAATGTGACAAGCCTTTTTCTTCTTTCATTTATATACGGTGGACCCCCGATCATAAACGATAGATGAGGGAAAGCAGTGAGTGATTAGTTTCCTCCACGTTGTGCATGCTATCAAGAAGATATTTTGTGTTTTCTCCAGTGTGATACTAGACCAGCTTTGCTGCGAGCTACAAAGCTAAATTGACAGATGACATTTTCTGAAGTGGGAGTCAGATGTTTTTGTTTTAAAGTTAGACGGAGCTGATCACGATTTTTCAATCTATGTTCTTCAAAGCTCTTTAATTTAGCGAAATTTGTCTTACGCCATTCTTTCCAATTTGATGCTAGATTTTCCCAAATGCTCAGGTCAATATTTAGGCGTTTCAAATTGTCCTCAATTCGTCTTTTATAGCGTAAGAGTGGACGTCCAATAGAACGTTTAGCATTTGGTAATTGTCCGTATCATATCTTTTTTGGAAGCCTGTTCTCATTCATTCTGGCAGCGTGACCAGCCCACCTAAGCTTAACATTTGCTATGAATATATATGTGTGTATGAAAGAAGAAAAAGTTGTAAAATTTGCTTGATGTAATTATTCATTTCAACTGTAACAATTATTACAGCATCTTCAGACACGGAGCAAAAAATAGTTAGAACAGATTTTTCAGAATATCTTTAACATTTTGGGAGCTTGTAAACTTAATGTCTTGTTTTAGTTTGGTTTGTTTTATTTTATGGCATATCAACCTCAGTGGGTCATTTAATGCCGATAAAGTTTTGAAATAAATTAATTCTTAATGGATAATACATTTTTTTTATAAAT
>CM042171.1:4407267-4409767 GCA_023376005.1 Doryteuthis pealeii | reverse complement strand
GAAATTGACCTTGTGTCGTATCCTGCTTATGCGGAGAAGTTGGTAAATATATATATCACTACTCAAGTCACAATTCCCTTTGTTATTTACGTCACATTCTCCATGATTTTATATTTATTTAAACCTCAATTAATTAATAGAATTGTTTTACATTATTAATACTGTTGACCATATCTACATACTAATAACATCTAATTGCATTCATATATACAACAAAATAGCGGTTTACAGTGAGAACGAGAAGGCTAATGTGCATATTGATATAAAAAAATTGATTTTAATGTATATGTGCTTAGTATTATTGATTTCTAATTGCTTGTCCGTGTTCTTTGCCCTTTGGTAAACAAACCTGGAATAAAATACCGTAATATTTTATTTATGATTTTAAACCAGCTCTGCTATTTCAGCATTGAACATTTTATATACTACACTTTTTATATTTATTCTCCGTTATAATATACAGAGTGGACCATAATGATGGGACACATTTTAAATGCTTTTTTTTCTCAGATTTCAAAAGAGACATAGGGTAATAAGTATATTTATTACATAACTAGTACACAGGAGTTTTAAATGTAATCTAAAATTTGAATATTATGTCCTTGAGATGATCACGATTTGGTTGCCGTTGACCACAGAGTTCGAACAAGGACTCAGAACGAACCTGTTTACCACAAAACACAATGTGAAATAACACTCAGACCGGCCGGAAAAAAAAACATCAAAGAAGAGAAGAAAGAACGAAAAAAAAAAAAAAAAAAAAAAAACAAAACAAAACAACGAAATACAACGTTAACTTGGATTCCCAGGAAAAGAAAACCAAATAAGGAACGAGAAACAAAAGTACTCACTATATATAGACTTGAAAAAAAGAACTTTGAAAATACAAAAAAAGACGTTTATTACGGACATATAAAAAAAAGAAAAAAAGGAAAAAAAGAAGTCAAAATTATAACGAAGGACATTAAAAAAAAAGAACATTGAACTTTATATTAGGCGACTACCGTAAGTACAACTTATTCTTGCCATTTTCTCTTTTTCGCTCTCTGTAAGTATTGTATTTTTTAAAGGAATAGTAGAGCATGGGGTCACAGATTTTTAGAGACTTTTTCCAGGGCCTTACAACAGAATTAGTTGAGGCGGCACATTCGAGAGCTCGATTTCTCGTATTACATAAAGTGTCGTGTAGCATATCAACTTGAATAGTTGTTATCTCTCTATGGATGCTTTCTTTTAGTTCCGTTGTCGTGTGGGGCCTGTCTGCATATACTAGATCTGTAAAGTAACCCCACAGAAAATTGTCCACTGGGATTAGATCAGGGGATCTGGATGGCCAATGGATATCACCGAATATATATGCAATTTCTTTTGGATTCCACGGCATTATGATAATCACCAAAATCAATACCTGAAATTAATAAAAACTTAATTTACTATTTAAATCTTAGATAAAACTCCTGTCTCTTACTTATGTAATAAATATATTTAGAACTCTGTGTCATTTTTATATTCTGAGAAAATAGCATTTAAAATATGGTCCATTCTGTATATTCTAGCTGAAGTATACGCCCTTTGAGCGCAATTATTTAAGTTTTGATGTAAAAAAATATGATACCAAATTAGAATAACTAACGAAACTAAATAACTGCGAACATAAGAATAGTACACTTATATTAATGTTCTTTTAATTGATTTCTGTATAAAATTATTTATAGGATAGCCTTTAATACGTTTGAGCATAACATGATGGTATAAGACATCAGTAACATCAAATAATCATTTATTAAATCCAGTGTTATCAAAACCATTATGCAAATTATTCAGAAAAAATATCATATATAAATCTTTCATTCTTAGATATATATAACACATATTTCAGTATTTTAAATGCATTAATAACATGGGTTCTTCGGGGTCTGTATTAATGTAAATTTACAGCGTTGGTCCCAGGGGGCTATCCCCCAGGCAATACTGTTGCATAGCGCCTTCTTTACCGACACTAAATAGGTATATGTTATATACTGGTCTTTTCACAGTACCAAATCTATATAACGTTATATACCTTTCTTACTTCTTACTCTGTTGTCTATTCTTCTGGCCAGCTTTGCTTCTGATCGTCTATCATCTATCTTGGTCTGGTATATCTTCTAAGTTCTCGTCTGGTCTTCTATTGAGGATTCCGGGTCTGGTTTCTGTTGCTAGGGATTTCTTGTTATCAGACGCCCTGTGTCATTGTTAGTTTTTAGTAATAAACACAAGACTTCGATTTACGATGATGTTACTTTATTCGTAGATCCCCAGACCAGACAATCTGCGCAGACCAGACAATCTGCCAGACAATCACATCTTGCTAGCTTGGCTTCTAACTTCTAACTGACTAACTGAGTTGCTTACTCCTTAAACCGGAAGGGGGCTTTCTATCGGGGTTCCGTTTCTCACGGTCTATCCCCAGAAAGCAAGGTCAGAGTGAGGTCAAACGCTGTCACTCACTCTCAATGCC
>CM042171.1:4399767-4402267 GCA_023376005.1 Doryteuthis pealeii | reverse complement strand
ATTTCCTTTTGTTTTAGGTTTCCTTTTTTCTTTTTACTCTTTTTTCCCCTTTCCCATTGTGTTTTCTTTCTTTTTTACTGGGTTAGATCTTTTATTTGTTGGAAGAAGGAAAACGGCAGGAAACAGGGAGAAAGAAGAAGAAATAAAAATTTGTTCTACTTCGAGATTAGCCTAATCTCAAATAGATTCCAGCGTAATCCGATAATGATAATATTTCTTTCTTTTTCTTTTTTTTACTTTATTTGTTGATTCCATTGAGAAAGAATTTCAAGGAGAATTATTATCAGGCGCATCCAAAAACGTAACGTGCATCTAATATCGTAAAGAATCATTTAAATCACGTAATGGATTTCTACAGCAATACGCCAAGTGACGTTTCGATTTGCGTCACAAGCAAAATGGGCCATTGTTTTCTAAGAAGTTATTCATTCAGCCGAATTTCTTGTCAAAACAGGTGGGTTGATTTTGTTTGGTTCCGTTTTTTTTAATGGCATATCAAATATCTTGAGTTATTTAATACCAACACAATACTTGAATAAGAACAGTAGGGGATATTTCTTCAGCTGAATTTCATGAAAAACCGGTGTTGATTTTGTTTGGCTCCATTTTTAATGGCACAAATCAAATTTCTTGAGTTATTTAATACCAAAAGAACCATTGTAGAAGAACAGCAGTGGTTTTATTTCACTCATAGTGAACTTAATAGAACGACTGGAGATTGAACTCCCTTACTTGATGTTTCAGTATATCTCCTTATCTAATCCATCCAGTAGCTAATGTAGTGGCTAGTGTGCTGGATTGAAATCTCTCTCTCTCTCTCTCTGTCTCTCTCTCTCTCTCTGTCTCTCTCTCTCTCACACACACACACACACACACACACACATAAATATATACACTTTTTCTCTCTTTCTTTCTCTCTTTCTCTTTCATTCTCTTTCCTTCTCTCTTTCATTCTCTCTCTCTCTCGCGCGCGCGCTTTACTACTGTGTCTCTGTCTCTCTTTCTCTCTTTGTCTCTGTCTCTCTCTCTGTCTCTCTCTCTTTCTGTCTCTCTCTCTAGTCACCGGTACCTATCGAAATTAAAATAATTTATGTTGTAAGAATCAGCAAATGATAAAATAATCTTTTCCCTTGAAGCTCAAGGGAGTGGCTAACGTGTTGGACACCGACATCTTAGTAAGCGAGTTCGAACTCCATTCGCGCTATTACGTTCAATTTAGGATTAATAACCTTGGATAAGATATGATCCCCTCACTCCCTCCCATGAGATAAATAGTGACATTACTGTTTTTTTTTCTAAAAGGATGGCTTCGGCATTAAATAGCCCACGAAAATTGATATCTCTTATTATAATGGAGATTGTTTGTTTTTCTGTCTGTAACCGAAACTATATCACTACTCAAGTCACAATTCCCTTAGTTATTGGCATCACATTCTCAATGATTTTATTTTTATTTAAACCTCAATTATTAATAAAATTGTTTTACATTATTAATACTGTTAAGCATATCTCCATACTAAAAACATACAATTATATTTATATATACAACAAAATAGCGGTTTACAGTGGGAACGGGAAGGCTAATTTGCATATTGATATTAAAAATGTGATTTTAATAAATATGTGCTTAGTATTATTGATTTCTAATTGTTTGGTTTATATTAATGAATATAAGCAAAAATCTCTTCAATAAATCTTAAATGAAATCCATTTACAAGAAAAAATAACTGTCATTTTATTCTTTACTTCCTCTTTTAACTAAATACTTAAATTAGAAAAAATAAAAATGAAAGACGAGAGTGATGGAAGAGTAAGTTTCAGTTGTTCTATGTATTTTTATATGCATTTTTATTTAGTTTCATTAGCCTTTCTAATTTAATACGATATTTCATTACATTAAAACTTAAATACTTGCACCCGTAGGGTGCATATATTTGCTAGTACCATTAAAAAAGAAACCAAACTAAAATCATTACGTTACGGAGACAGGGTGAGTTGAAAATATTTCGCCGTTCTACCAGTGACTTACACTATACATTCTGTGAGGGCGTCCCATCGTGGTATACTGGTTTCCAAGCTAGTCTAGCAGGTCCGTTACTACTGGATATATAGTTTGATCCTTGCTGGACGATCTATACTAGCGACCTGGGCACCCCACATGGCTTAATGGTTAGTTTGCTAGAATCGCAGACCATTGTTAGGGAGCTAGATTCTCACCGGGCGTCCCATACATCTGGCCTTGTACCACATTTAAGCTAAGCTTAGTAAATAACTGGTGCAACTCACGTGGTTTAATGGTTAGCAAGCTAGATTCGCCGACCATTGTTAGTGAGTTCGAATATCAGTGAGCGCTCTGTACTTCTGGCCTAGTGCCACATTTTAATCTAAGCTTGTGAGACAGTTGGATTCTTACTGGATGCCCCATACTTCTGACCTTGTGCCTATCTAAGCTAAACTAATAACTATACAAGCGACCTTGTGTCACATCCTATACGTAACA
>CM042171.1:4387267-4389767 GCA_023376005.1 Doryteuthis pealeii | reverse complement strand
TTTTTTCTTTGGCCAAATACTGTACCAATAGATTATTTTTTGTTGGTACGAATATCTTGGTCTTTTCTTTTTTCAAAATTTTTTTTTCTTCCTGGTTGATGTTTGGTAGTATATTTTTACAATCAAACTTTCTGCCGGTTTTTTTTCTCTCCGCAAGGATCTACCAACACGCTTGGTAATTAATTATATATATATATATATATAATATATATATATTTATATTATAATATAATATATATATATAGAGAGAGAGAGAGAGAGAGAGAATGATCATTACTATAGTGTGTACAGAAATAATCTACTCGAGTTCCACCATACGGATCTTCAGGGTTAAATCCACTGAATTAATCAAAATAACTGCAGGAGTTCATGATGTAGTTGTGTAGTTGGATCATAACTACATCATGAACTCCGGCAGTTAGCTGTAAATAATCAATATCTTGATTAATTCAGCGGATTTGACACTGAAGATTATAGTGAAACCCTAGTAGGTTATTTCTGTACCCACTATAATAATAAATACGCCCTACTTCCGTATTGAGCACTTTATAATTGTTATAACGCTAACTTATCCGGGTAGAACTTGTACCAACTAAATATTGAGACCAATCCAATATTTTTACCGGTAAATCATTCCTTTTTCATATATATATATATATATATATATATATATATATATATATATGTGGTGTGTTGTGTGTGTGTGTGTGTGTGTAAATGAATATATATATATATATATATATATATATATATATATATATACATACATATAAATTTTATTATTGATTAATATTTCTTTTATTCCAACAATCCACAAGGATTCCAAACAACCCACAAAAAGATGTGACTTTAAAACTTTTTGATAGCATTTTAGAATATATATATATATATATGAAGACTAATCAAAGTTCCAATTACCGTCGAATTGGGAAGACATGGCAACAAACGGTTGTAACCCAATACAAACCCGAATAGTCGCAAAGTATACTGCAGAATGACAGGGAATTTATAAAACTACACAGTATCATTCAAATCAAGTAGCCAATCAGAACTCAAGGAATGGAATCACCCAAATCACTCAAATTCATGAATGGATCATTCTTGATTTCTATATATACCAACTGTTTTGGACACTGCTTCAGTTGTACTTAGTTAGCTGCTGTTATTCAAACCAACAGTAGACTAACTGACTTCATAATATATATATATATATATATATATATATATATATATATATATATGTGTGTGTGTGTGTGTGTGTGTGTATTTCTTGTATATATATATGTACATATAATTTGTATATTTATGTGTGTATATATATATATATATATATTTGTATATATATATATATATATATATATATATATATATATATATATATATATATAACGTTCACTTCCCTTTGCTTTAAGTCATCCTTCCTGCATGTGTTTCACAATAAATGTCACTCATCATCGTAAAACCAATCAATTTTACCTGCAATGCCAATCACCCTAACCTTAAACGCCAACACAAGTGTTGCGTTGAAATAACTCAATTGTCGATACGAGTTCAGTCTTAAAGTGTAAAACAAAGCAAATAATACCACCATGATACACCTGACTTCTCATAAAATTATGTCAAATCGTATACATGCACACACACACACACGCACACACACACACACACATATATATATATATATATATATATGAAATTTAACATTTTGAACAAACATATGATGTTTGTTATGTGATTGCTGACGGATCTGTTTCGACCAAATCAATAAGTTGGTCTTCATCAAAGAGCGGCATAGACGGGAACAAAGATATCCGTTAAAAAGACTGTTTACAAAAACGAACGCTGAATTCAACCGCTGAAATTTTGAAAAATGCATGTTCTGTTTTAAAAATAAAATAAATTCTATTTTTAATTTAAAAAAACCAGAAGCATATAAAATATATATATATATATAATATATATATATAAGGGTTTTATATATATAATTATATATAATATATATATATATATATATAAGGGTTTTATAGTTTTCTTGAAGCATTGTACGTATGTGTTTAAAATAAACATTAGAAGGCAATTGACAATGGCAATGGAATAGGTGATGAAAATGATGTTTAATTACCTGTTTCCTAAATATTTTCGGGATAAAATCCTATTTTCAAAGGTTTTGGAGGTACTTGTGTTTTTTTTAGTACTTACAAAGGCGTTCCTTTATTAACTTAATAAACAACAAACGTTTGCTTCAAGCAAACTATAGAAACCTTATTTCACTACGCCTGACAGAGAACTTTTGTTGAGTTTTTCCTCCCTTTCTATGATAAATATTGCTCGTGATATAATCTAAAAATTTTTTATACATTGAACTCTCTTTAGTGATTTAAATATTTCGCTGTATTCATACATACTGGATCATACAATACTAATTACAGTGTATCTTAGAAATCACATAGGAATCATCTCACTACACAAGTTTTGGATACCTCTCATCTCTCTCTCTCTC
>CM042171.1:4382267-4384767 GCA_023376005.1 Doryteuthis pealeii | reverse complement strand
ATGTGTATTGTGAGAGAAATAGATTACTATGAATGGCACAGTAATTGCACAACTAGCATTATCTTTTTTTATGTTCATTGCAATAATTGAATGCATTCCTTTTAATTATTCGTTTCCACCTCGTTAAATTTCGCCCTTTTAATCGCTTTTCTGTATTTGTTTTCTTTTTAGTTATTTAGAGTATGGCTTCGTTTCCTACATTGCTTTCCTCTGAATGATTTGAAGCCTCCACAAAAAATAAATATCAAACCACGCCCAAAAAAAAAAAAAAAAAAAAAAAAAAAAAAAAAAAATTGTATACTTTCCTATGTGTAATTCATTTGGTTTTAGCCATCGACCCCTTTAGGAATTAATTTCGTTTTACGCCAACATCAATGACACACGGTTATTACTGTCACAGTGCGCTATAAACTATTCGAAAATTGATAGCTGATGCATAGTGTGCGGTGTTGTGAACATACTACCTTGATACTGGAGGTGTAACGGTTATCACCTCAGGAAATAGACTCAGCAGCCCGGGTTCAAATCCCGGACAAGGATAATTGTTGGAGTATTTTAGTATAGTTGGTTGGTTTATTGCTTTTAACGGCATATCAACCCGTCTGGGGTAATGCCATGCCTAACGGTTAAGAAGTTATATATGTTGTGTATTTATATTTATTATTTTTAGTAATTGGTTTTAACACTGTGTTAGCACCATTGGGGATCATGTTGTATAGTATTGATTAAGTTTATGTCTATATTCTATGTTATAATTTATTTCCCTCAAAAAGGATAGAATATCCTCCATGTTGACATTTTCAAATAGATATTTCATATTGTTTGCATTAAAATAACCGTTTCTGATATTAGCAAAAAGCTTGTATTCTATGAATAAGTGTTTAACAGTCAAAGGTGTTTGACATGTTTCACATTGTGGTTGTTGTTCTTGTTTGAGTATATAATCGGGACACAATGACTTTTATTTTAGTATAGTTATTTACAAAGTAAAGCTTAGATACGGCACAAGGCCAAACGTATGGTGCGCCCATTGAGAAACGAATTCATTAACGATGGTCTGCAAATCTAACTTACTAGCCATTACATCACGTGAAGTGCCAAGTTATTTCGTAAGCTTAACTTAGGTGTGGCACAAGGCCAGAAGTATGGGGCACCTAGTGAGAATCGAATGTCTGCTAATCTAGCTTGCTAACACCACATGATGTTATTTATTAAGCGTAGCTTAGATTCGGCACTAGGTCAAATTAAGGGGCACCCTGTGAGAATCGCACTCACTAACAATTATCTGCGATTCTAGCTTGCTAACCCTCACACCACATGGGGTGCGCAGGAGTATTTTAGTATAGTTACTTACTAAGTGTAGCTTAGATGCGGCACAAGGCCAGAAGCATGGGGCGCCCAGTGAGAATCGAACTCACTAACAATTGTCTGCTAATCTAGCTTGCTAACCATTACACCACATGAGGTGCCTATCTCCTTAGTATAGTTATTTACCAAGCTTAGATTAGATGTGGCACAAGGCCAGACGTATGGAGTGCCCAATGAGAATCGAACTAACAATGGTCTAGCTTGCAAACCATTGCACAAAATGAAGTGTCCTGGAGTATATTGGTATAGTTATTTAAAAAGATTAGCTTAGATGTAGCAAAAGACTAGAAGTATGAGGCACTCAATGAGAAACGAACTCATAAACAATGCTCTAGGATCTAACTTGCTAAACATTACACCACATGAGGAGTCCTTGTTTATTTTGCTATGAGATGTGATAATGACCCATACTTACATTTATAGACTGTTCCAAAACAGTAGTGACTGATTCGACCAATCTGAAACGCCCACACATGGATCTAATTTACTATTTAACGGCGTTGATAAATTGTCCTACAATTACACATCCGGCACATGATTCTGCCATCGGTGACCACCTTTGTAGTACAAATAGTTGTAAAATAAACTACAACGATCGGCAATTTTCTATTCTACACAAGGCTAGGACAAGTCACCATCTCAATGTCCTTGAGGCAGTGTCCATTTTTTTTACTGCCCGTCCTTGTGTAGACAAAAACATCCGAAACACTCCCTGGTAATTTTTGCCGGGGATGTGATTGCTAAGGTGGGAATTACTTGAAGGTATTTACCAATATATAATCTTTTTTCTTCCCCCCTATCTGCCTTCATATTACCCCACCATTTCGTTTGATTGAATCTCTCTTTTACCCATTCAATTTACATTGTGACTTTTAAACGATCTACCGGTCGTTACTTTTGCCAAGGCACCGGTCGAAAGGGCCCTTAAGTTTCTATTTTCTCTTTTCTCTTTCGAAAATTTGCTGATCAATAAAAGTATGTCATTATTTTTTAAAATCCTAAATAAATTCAGCTGTACCAAAAATGTGTTTAATTACTCTTTTATAATTCGCCCTGTCGGCTAGGGCGTTAGAATGCACCGACTGTGCCTCTGCAGAGGGTAAGACTCCCCCAATGGGGATCTCTCTCGTTT
>CM042171.1:4378342-4382167 GCA_023376005.1 Doryteuthis pealeii | reverse complement strand
AGAGAGGATGAAACGAGTAATGCAAAATCTTGTTGAAGAAAACATAATTTAATTAAATTCCCTTTGGTGTTTAAAAATAAACTTTTTTTTCCCCCCCCAAAATAAATTTTTTTCCCCCCCCCCCGGCCGCAAAAAAAAAACCCAGCCAAAATCCCCCCCTTTTGTATTTGCCAGAGGAAAAAATTAAACTTCCGGAAAAAGGTTTTTTTTTTGAAAAAGGTTTTTTTTTTTCAATATCCCCCTTGGGTTTTTTTGTTTTTTTTTTTTTGAATCGGACGCGTGGTTGGTTTTATATATTCCGGGTGGAAAGTGGGATTTTCTTGATGTAAATATATTATATATATATATATAATATATATATATATATAAATATATATAGTGGCGAAGATGCACTGCTGATGAGACCAAAGGAGGTCGAGCCAGCTGTCCAGTGCTCCAGATGTAGCACATGGTGTTTGCCTAGTTGTCCGGTTATGGTATTATAATTCAATAATCAATATCAATTATGTGATTCCTCTATCTATGAAATTTAATATATATATACCCCTTGCCCATTAGGTTTTGTTCCGTGGATTCGGGCCCCTAACTGGGAAGTCGTTGTCGTCGAGGTAGACCTTGCCCTCTGTAATTCTGCGATGGGATACACGACAAATATAGGTTAAATGGCTGCGCTTGAATTACCATTACCATTGACTATATGATTTGGCGTTCTCCGTTTGTGGCATGGGCTGGTGGCCCCGGTGTAGAGTCTCCACTCTTCACTCTGTGGTTCACTGGTTCAATCTCTAGTGGCGGAGATTGTGGAATGCACTGCTGATGAGACCAAAGGAGGTCGAAACAGCTGTCCAGTGCTCTGGATTTCGCACATGGTGTTTGCTGAATTGTCTTGTCATGGTAATATAATTCAATTATCAATATCAATTATGTGATTCCTCTATCTATGAAATGTAATATATATATATATATATATATTATATATTATTATATATTATACCAACCCTCCGCAGGAATAGAATGTGACACAGGTCAATTTATTAAGCGGAGTTTAACAGGTTTGTTTTTAGTTTTCCTTCTCTTAGACTGATTGCCTAACCAAGTTTGAAGAACCCATTCTACCCTACTATTTGCCCGTTGCTGAAGGAAGAATATGTGTATTTATACCTTTCCAAAGGGTATTAGCGCTATGTGAAATGCAAACAACCTCGGGCAGGATTTGAACTCACATCAACCATTACACCAAGTCCACAATAGTCCATGCTATTAAATTGACATCGCTTTCTCTAAATGAGATATTTATGCATTGTACAATTTCCGTCTAGGTTTTTCTGAACAGGCTCATCGCTGCATAACGCCTGTGGGACTTGACCGTAATCGTTTCTTTAAAGTCTAAGGGGTGCAGCCATACAGTAGTACTAACACTGCTTGAACGTGAAAGAATCCACGTTGTATCTTATCAGAGTGATCAGGTTTTCTTATGATTGATAATCTGTGTATACTAGTCCAGGATTTTCCTATGCGTACATTGACATCGCTTTCTCTAAATGAGATATTAATACAGTTACCCTTTACATTTTTCAACAAGTGCAGTCATACAGTAGTACTAAAACAGCTACAGCTTGAAAGAAGCCTCGCCTTATCTTATCACAGTGAACAGGTTTTCTTATGATTGATAATCTGTCTATAGTATGGAAGCGCGTAGTGTAATGGTTAAGGTCATGGGAAAAGGACCCGTCGCCCCGAGTTCAAATCCTTGATGTGGTAATTGCATTTCACTTTAGCGCTAATACCCTTGGGAAAGGTATGAATCCTACTCTCTCTCTCTGTCTCTGTCTGTCTGTCTGTCTCTCTCTCCCACCATTATATACCCGATGTTAAGGGATATATAACAGTACCTTGAACACCAAAACCGTCGTAGAAAGAAAAACCTTTTTTTTTCTACAGTTATACTGTTAAGATGTGGTAATTGCATTTCACTTTAGCGCTAATACCCTTGGCAAAGGTATGAACCCTACCCTCCCTCCAACTATGGATAAATAGTATGGCAGACTATGCACTTTAACCTTGGTTAGGCAACAGGTCTCGGAGAAGGAAAACTCTGAATTCAAACCTGTTAAACCCCGCTTAATAAATTAACCCTGTGTCGCATCCTGCTCGTGCAGAGGGGTTGGTAAGTATATATAATTTGTCTATAGTAGTCCGTGAGTTTCCAATGCATAGATTGACATCGCCTTCTCTAAATGAGATATTGATACAGCTACACTTTACCCTTTTGTTAGGTCCAGCGATATAATCCTATGATCCGTCGTCCATGAAGATCCAAGTAGTTGTGAGTAGCTAATACTAGAATCAGCCAGTATAAATAATAATATCAGCAGCAGAGCCCTGCCAGTGATTGGACAAGATGTTGGTCACATGGTAGTCGGCGAGTCTATAAGTACAAGTAGGCATTTACCACACGCCTTATATACTAAAACGCCAACACTTTTTTCTTTTGAATCCAACAGGTGCAACCTTACAGTAGCACTAACACGGATAAAGTTTAAAATAATAATCACTTTATCTTATCAGAAAGATCAGGCTTTCATTCTGTCTATAGTAGTCCATGATTTTCCAAGTGTCCAAGTGGTACAGCCATACAAAAGTAATGAAACGGCTACAGATTGAAATAATTCTAGCTTTATCTTATGAGTGAGATCAAGTTTTCTTACTGTCTATAGTAAAGTAAGTAAGGTCGTCGGGGTGACCTGAATTCGGTATCAGCCAAACAGCGAGGGAGTCTATCCCCTTTTCACTCGCGTAGACCAAGGAGATTGTTTTGTTTTGCATCTGAGGTGGAGCGCTACACCTACCATCAGTTCCTCACTTTACCACACAGATCCATGTGCTACTCATACACTGAGTTGACGAGGGTCGGTATCGAACTAGGAACATTGTGGTTTCTAGCCGAACGCTCTACCGACTGAGCTAACCCGGCCCCCATGATTTTTCAGGAGTTCAAGGGGTACAGCCATACAGTAGCAATAAAACGGCTACGGATTGAACGAATTCTTTCTCAAATCTTATCAGAGAGATCAAGTTTTCAAACAGTCTAAAGTAATCTTTGATTTTCCAAGAGTCCAAGTGGTACAGCCATACAGTAGCAACAAAACGGCTACAGCTTGAAATAATTCTCGCTTTATCTTATTAGAGCGATTAAATTTTCATACTCTCTATAGTAGACCATGATTTTCCAAGAGTCCAACTGGTACAGCCATACAGTAGCAACAAAACGGCTACAGCTTGAAATAATTCTCGTTTTATCTTATTAGAGAGATTAAATTTTCATACTGTCTATAGTAGACCATGATTTTCCAAGAGTCCAACTGGTACAGCCATACAGTAGCAACAATACGGCTATTGAAATAATTATTGTTTTATCTTATGAGTGAGATTTGATTAGGGTCAGCATTTGAACTCTGTTCACCGATGCCATTTTTCAGGAAGGTAACCATTACTCAACGCGGTAATCAGCCAACAATACAAGACCACAGGTAATTTTGAATTTTTATCGAATCATGCCTCTCTGATATTCAATTGAATTTATAAAACAAAACAAAAACGCTAAGAATGTCGTGAAAACAGCGAAACCATTAATCGTGACTTTGGAAATGGTGATCGGCCGAGAGCTCTCCAGTGAAATCATTTATTGTGGACAAGCAACCTCAAAGAGCTATTGTGGCGTTTATTGAGTCGCTCCCCACCCCAGTCCCCACTAACCCGTCGCTCCCTCACCACCACCACCACCCTGTAACACAAATCACTCGTATCTAACTCTCGGCCTTTTCA
>CM042171.1:4345842-4368342 GCA_023376005.1 Doryteuthis pealeii | reverse complement strand
TCTGTTTAATAGAGCGGTCTTTATCAAGAGCAAAATATAAAGGAAAGACGGAAAAATAACCGTTAGAAGGAGGGGTACAAACGAACGCTGGTTTTTGATGCAGGAATCCTTTTTTTAAATGCCTATTCTGTGTTAAAAATAAAATAAATTTTATTTTTCAAAAACAGAAGCATTATAATCCATAGTAAAAGCTCAAAAGAGTTTGATGTAAAAATATATTTAAAAAAAGTGTATAATAATTATCAATATATATTTTTCCGTCTTTCCTTTATATTTTGCTCTTGATGAAGACCGCTCTATTAAAAAAGGTCGAAACAGATTCTGTCAGCAAACCATTAACATCTTTTGTTTTTTCTAAAAATGTTAAATTCATACTGTCGGATTAAATTCCATCTACTTCACACATATATATATATTTGTGTGTTGTGTCTATCTGTCTGTCTGTCTGTCAATTTGTTTCTACATTCATCCATCATTTTGATTTGGTTTAGCTGTATCATTCAGTATATATTTATTTGTATCTGACTACATATATATCTATCTATCTATCTATTATTATTATATCTTTATAAGTTTTTTTTATAGTGTGTTTGAAGCATTGAGCGTAATCGTAATATAATTTTTTTTTGAAGGCAGTTGACAATGCAATATATGTTGAAAACTATTTTTATTTACCTTTTTTTCTTTTCTTTTTTTTCTTCTTTTTACTAACATACTAGTAAAAACATACATACATAGTAAAAAGAAAAAAAAGGTAAATAAAAACAATTTAAAATTATTTTTATTTAAATAAAATATAATTATAAAAATAAATAAATATAAAAATAATTTTAAATAAATAATAAATAATTTTGAATAAAAATAATTTTAAATTATTTTTATTTACCCTTTTTGTTCTTTTCTTTTTTTTCTTTTTACTAACATACTAGTAAAAAAGAAAAGAAAAGAAAAAATGTCTATTATATATTATATATATATATATATATATATATATATAATATTATATATATATATATATATATAATATAATCAGTTTATCAGTACCTATCTATCTACAGATAAATATGTGCGTCTAAGTGTGCGCATATGTTCATCTGTGAGTGTTCTCCTACATGTGTGTTTGTCTCCTTGTGTTTCTGTCTGTGTATGTGTATGTGTATTGTGAGAGAAATAGATTACTATGAATGCCACAGTAATTGCACAACTAGCATTATCTTTTTTTATGTTCATTGCAATAATTGAATGCATTCCTTTTAATTATTCGTTTCCACCTCGTTAAATTTCGCCCTTTTAATCGCTTTTCTGTATTTGTTTTCTTTTTAGTTATTTAGAGTATGGCTTCGTTTCCTACATTGCTTTCCTCTGAATGATTTGAAGCCTCCACAAAAATAAATATCAAACCACGCCAAAAAAAAAAAAAAAAAAAAAATGAATGAAAACGAAAGAAAAAAAAATTGTATATTTTCCTATGTGTAATTCATTTGGTTTTAGCCATCGACCCCTTTAGGAATTAATTTCGTTTTACGCCAACATCAATGACACACGGTTATTACTGTCACAGTGCGCTATAAACTATTCGAAAATTGATAGCTGATGCATAGCGTGCGGTGTTGTGAACATACTACCTTGATACTGGAGGTGTAACGGTTATCACCTTAGGAAATAGACTCAGCAGCCCGGGTTCAAATCCCGGACAAGGATAATTGTTGGAGTATTTTAGTATAGTTGGTTGGTTTATTGCTTTTAACGGCATATCAACCCGTCTGGAGTAATGTCATGCCTAACGGATAAGAAGTTATATATGTTGTGTATTTATATTCATTCTTTTTAGTAATTGGTTTTAACAATGTGTTAGCACCATTGGGGATCATGTTGTATGATATTGATAAGCTCATGTTTATATTCTATGGTATAATTTTATTTCCCTCAAAAAGGACAGAATGTCCTCCATGTTGACATTTTCAAATAGATCTTTCATATTGTTTGCATTAAAATATTTTTGATGTGAGCAAAAAACCTGCATCCTAGGAATAAGTGTTTAACAGTCAAAGGTGTTTGACATGTTTCACATTGTGGTTGTTGTTCATGTTTGAGTATATAATCGGAACACAATGACTTGTATTTTAGTATAGTTATTTACAAAGCAAAGCTTAGATACGGCACAGGGCCAAACGTATGGTGCGCCCATTGAGAAACGAATTCATTAACGATGGTCTGCAAATCTAACTTACTAACCATTACATCACGTGAAGTGCCAAGTTATTTCGTAAGCGTAACTTAGATGTGGCACAAGGCCAAAAGTATGGGGCACCTAGTGAGAATTGAATGTCTGCTAATCTAGCTTGCTAACACCACATGATGTGTCCTGGGGTATTTTGGTAAAGTTAAATATTAAGCTTAGCTTATATTCGGCATTAGGTCAAATTAAGGGGCATCCTGTGAGAATCGAACTCACTAACAATTATCTGCGATTCTAGCTTGCTAACCATCACACCACATGGGGTGCGCTGGAGTATTTTAGTATAGTTACTTACTAAGTGTAGCTTAGATGCAGCACGAGGCCAGAAGCATGGGGCGCCCAGTGAGAATCGAACTCACTAACAATTGTCTGCTAATCTAGCTTGCTAACCATTACACCACATGAGGGGCCTATCTCCTTAGTATAGTTATTTACCAAGCTTAGATTAGATGTGGCACAAGGCCAGACGTATAGAGTGCCCAATGAGAATCGAACTAACAATGGTCTAGCTTGCAAACCATTGCACAAAATGTGGTGTCCTGGAGTATATTGGTATAGTTATTTAGTATATTATTAGAATAAATTTTATTTTTAATTTAAAAAAATCAGAAGCATTATAGCACCAATCAAAACCACAAGTAATTTTGGAACTTTAACATCTTTCTTCAAATACGCTGTGGACTTGTATATTATTTTAATAGCTGAAATATATCCTAAACAATTTTGATACCCACTTTACACTTTTATATAATTTTACAACAAACTCTTTTGAGTTTTACTATAAACTATAATGCTTCTGATTTTTAAAAATTGAAAATAAAATTTATTTTATTTTTAAAACAGAACACGCATTTAAAAAAAATATTAAACAGTTGAATATAGCGTTCGTTTTGTAAACAGTCTTTTAACGGATATCTTTCTTTTCCCGTCTATGCTGCTCGTGATGAAGACCAGTTTATCGATTTGGTCGAAACAGATTTCTGTCAGCAATTACATAACATCATTTGTTTTTTCAAAATGTTAAATTTCACATATACATATGTATGTATTTATCAATTAAAATTCTCGTTTTACTCTGTAGGTTTGCTGATGCCCGAGTGATTAAGAGTCTGACTAATGATTAATTGATCGGTTTTCCATCATGGCTAGAGATAGTCTGCTAATGTCTAGCCACACTGAATGGACGTGATACGTCGAAATCCGGTGTCTGTGAATAATATATATATATATATATATATATATTATATTATATATATCTTATTATAATGGAGATTGTGTGTTTTTCTGTCTGTAACCGAAACTATATTCCTAATCGAGTCACAATTAACATAGTTATTTACATCACATTCTTCATTTTATTTATATTCAAACCTCAATTATTAATAAAATTGCTTCACTTTTTTATTAGTGTTGTCCATATCTACATGATATTTTCCACGTACCCCACTTGTACGGGTCAGGCACGAAGGCCCTATTTATGTGGGACCACCCACAAGCCGAAGCTCATGGGGTGGCGGGTGAAAAATTGCGTCGATCCCGTCGGCATTCCCCCTCAAGGGGGGCCTCAGGCACTGGGCAAAAACCCATCCCTGCCCCTTTAAAATCGAGGGGGCAGGTGTTGCCTGGGGGGATGGCGCCCTGGGATCGACGCCGTTAATTATAGCAATGGTCCAGAGGCCGAAGCCACTGTTGACCATATCTACATACTGTATTTACCGCGTACCCCACTTGTACGGGTCAGGCACAAAGTCCCTATTAACGTGGGACCACCCACAAGCCGAAGCTCATGGAGTGGCAGGTGAAAAATTGCGTCGATCCCGTCGGCATTCCCCCTCGAGGGGGCAGGTGTTGCCTGGGGGGATGGCCCCCTGAGATCGACGCCGTTAATTATATCAATGGTCCAGAGGCCGAAGCCACTGTAGACCATATCAACATACTAATAACATGCTATTGTATTTATATATACAAAAAATAGCGGTTTGCAGTGTGAACAGGAAGGCTAATTTGCATATTGATATTAAAAATGTGATTTTATTAAATATGTGCTTAGTATTATTGATTTCTAACTGTTTGCTTTTATTTTAATGAATATAAGCAAAAATCTCTCCAATGAATATTAAATGAAATCCATTAACAAGAATAAATAAGTGTAATTTTATTCTTTATTTCCTAATTTAACTAAATAGTTAAATAAGTAAAATTCAACAATGAAAGACAGGAGTGATGGAAGAGTAAATTTCATTTCTATTTTTCTATTATACCCCCACTCTGTTTCAAATCTTTTTATTTGCATTTTTTTTGACTTTCTAATTTAATACGATATTTCATTACATTAAAACTTGAATACTTGCACCCGGAGGGTGCATATATTTGCTAGTATATATATATAAAGTGTAAGTCATCGGGTTGACCTAATGTCGCTATCAGCCAAACAGCGAGGAAATATATCCCCTATCATTAGCGCTAGACCAAGGAGATTGTTTTTAGCGTCTAAAGTGGTGCTCCCCACCTACCGTCAGCTCCCCACGTTACCGCACAGATATCTGTGCTACTCATACGCTGAGATTGCGGTGATGTCGCTGTGATGGCTTTCTTCATAATAAGAAAGGAAAATCCAACACGTGGTCACAGAAATATACCACTCATTTTATTGTCGATGTTCCAAATTTTCCTTGGATATGACCCAAAAAACAGAAAGACACGAAGTGCGATTTCCAAGAGGATCAAAGAAAGATCTATTGTGTGATAAATTACCCCCACCCCCAATATGAGAAAATGACGCTTTTGTCTTTTTTGGTCGTTCCTTGTCGCTCTTCCTGTAACTAAAAGATGGACCCTTTTAAAAAAAGAAAACCGTGTTTATACCGCTCTTCGCACCTACAGCGGGAGTTCTCGTGACTGATCGTCTGTTGTTGGTCACGCTGCCGGAAACCAGGGTCACTGATCATTCTTAGCATGAGAGTACTTGGTTGCTTGCTGTTTGCCCTAAATTATAGTCGGTCACATGATTAGTGACGCGTTCACTTTCGGTCACGTGGCGTGTGTCTTCCTTTAATCTGCTCCTATCGCAGGATATGAGAAACACGTCTTTGATGGCGGTAAACACGACCCTCTTTGGCGAAGTCACGTCGCTGAATATATTACATTAACGCGTTCCATTAACTCGACCCATTAACCAGGTTTAGAAAGGCCAAACACGTGCGTTTGTTTACAAGGGACGCTAATTCGAACAAGTCACATAACATGGCTATGTACTTTATGTGTCTGTGTTCAAAATCTGTTTCAGGTTTTGTTTCCAAAAGTTATCTTAAGTCGTTAAAACTTTATGGATCAGCTCAGTGAGAGGGAGAAAAAAAAGGAATTCGTCGAATTTAATATTATTTTCTATCGTAATATGTATGCATACACATATATACAGGGTGGCCAAGAAATCACTAATTAGAGCTACAGGAAATGCAAAGAGCATCGTCCAAAATTTGAACACGTCTCGACGTGTCTATTTCCTATTTTACACCCATGACCTTATGGCAAACTATGTATATTGTGTAATGGATTTCCTATATTACGTAATTCTATAATTAAGAATATATGATATCTGTTCCTCAGTGATTTCTTGGCTACCCTGTATATATATATATATATATATATATATATATATATATATATATATATATGTGTGTGTGTGTGTTGTGGTGTGTGTGTGTGTTTGTGTGTACATGTATAAATACGTGCGTATATATATATATATATATTATATATATATATATATATATGTGTGTGTGTGTATTTGCATGTTTATATAGTTTATTTTGGCGTATATATATATATATATATATGTGTGTGTGTGTGTGTGTGTGTGTGTGTGTGTGTGTGTGTGTGCCTTTCTGTGTGTGTGTAAATACGTGCATACATGTATGTTTTTATATGTATATATGTATTTTTATATATATATATATAATATATATATATATATATAGTATATATCTGTGTTTATATATCTCTCTACTATATATATATATATATATATATATATATATATATATATATATATATATATATATATACGAGGTGTGTCAAAAAGTATCGAGACTTTTGGTACCTTTTGACCCAGCTTGTATTCTGAAAAAAAAGTTCCATTCATTCTTCATTTCTATATTGGTAAATACAGCTTTAAACTTAGTACTATTTTGACACGCCTTGTATTCTGAAAAAAATATGAATGGACCGTTTGTTTTTCCCGATACAAGGTGTGTCAAAAGCTCGATACTTTTTTGATAAACCTACTAAGTTCTAACAAATTCGAGGCCAAATATTATAAAAACAAGGATGTTTTTTGTGTGAATTTTAGCACATGATCTTAGATGTTCTTTCTTCAAACATTGGTGCAAGTAAAATATCTAATTTTTGGTATCAGCATTTAGTATATTAACACACAACTTTCGCAGAGATGGACTATTTGATATGTTAAAAAAGTGAAAAATCGACCTACCCTACTGATCAGCCTCATTTTGTTAAAGGCGGTGGTGCAGTATATTTTCTCGATTTGTGAACTTGATGCTATTTTCTCAAACAATGGTACAAGTAAAATCTAATTTTTGGTACCAGAATTTAGTATATTAACACACAACTTTCGCATAGATTAACTATTTGATATTTTAAAAAGTGAAAAATCGACCTATCCTACTAACTAGCCTCTTTCTGTTGAGGGTGGGGGTTCTGTATATTTTCTCCATTTGTGAACTTGGTGCTATTTCCACAAACAATGGTAATAGTAAAAGATCTAATTTTGGTACCAGAATTAGTATACTAACACACAACTTTCGCATAGATGGACTATTTGATATCTTAAAAATGAAAAATGCCCAACTGACTTGCTTCATTCTGTTAAAAGTGGGGGTTCAGTATATTTCTCAATTTTATGCCGCCCTGTTCGGCTGGGGTGTTAGAATGCACCGACAGCACCTCTGCAGAGGGGTAAGACTCCCCCAATGGGGCCACCTGTTGGCCGTGGGTGGCGGCCCGTGATGCTTAAGGATAGAACCCGGGTGGATGAGCAGTTCATGATATGCAATACTCCACTTTGGTCCTAACTTGGGCCCCATCCGATCAATCGGCTAGTCACGTCAAGCCCTAGCACCTATATGATTTTCCAACCCTATTGCCCTTATGGCAAACCCCAACCCCTCTTTTTATCATATGGGTGCTAGATGGCGGTGGCTGCGGGTCTACATGTCCTGGGAATGACGTTAAACTCTATCTGATGGCGAGGTTCCAGTTTTGGAAGTTTGGGGAACGTGGAGCACCCCTTCATCACCATTGCTCCCTGGTCCACTCTGACCCGGAGTGGTAGTACCTGTTAGGGTACCATCTATGGGTTAAATAGAAAAATGTATTTATAAATAAAATTGTTTATCCATTAAGAACTGATTTATTTCAAAACTTTATCGGCATCAAATGACCCAATGAGGTTGATATGCCGTAAAACAAAAAAACAAAAAAACAAACAAATCAATTTTATGGTCATCGTAGCTCAAGGCAACGCTTGGCACGGCGAATTCACTAGTTTGGAATAATGTTCTTTGAAACATTCATCAATCCGTATTCTTTTAAAAAAAGCTGATGTCTTAATGGTTCGTTTGTATTGAACGATCTTAAACGCTCTCCTTTCTTCGTTAAATAATTAAAAAGAAAAAAGATATTTTCAAATTTCTTTTTCTAAGATTACGTAAAGATTTTATTTACACTGGGTTTTTATAAACAAACCGGCTACTCACAAAAAAAGGGGGGAGAGTAATTCCTGCTTCAGATTCGATCTAAATGGTTTCTTCAAGCAAACAATCCTTTATACAGAGTTAACGATATTCATTCGAGTGGAATGTTCGGTCCCTTCGTATTTCTTCAATGGAAACTTTAATTAAAGCTGATAATCAATAAATTGGATTTAAACATTTCATAAAGGAGAGGCGATATCGCCGAAGTGAATTCTGATTGGTCGTTGAAATGGCATCGAAAAAAAAAAGACGTTAAAAAATGGTCGGAGTAAAGAAATATACACATAATATTTTGAAGAGAAAAAATAAAAGAAATCTTTGAATAAGAAGTTGTATGTTTTCATAAATAACTTGGGCAATCGGCACGAGTTAGATAATCTATTTGAATAATCTAGTTGGGAGATTTACATCTACTAACTGAAACCATCAACGGTTTTAATAGCATACGCAAATAATATCTCTCTCTCTCTCTCTCCTCTCTCTCTCTCTCTCTCTCCTTCTCTCTCTCTCTATATATATATATATATATATATATATATATATATATACATATGTGTGTGTTTGAGTGTGTGCTTGTGCGTATAAATACGCGCGTATATGTGTGTATTTATGTAAGTATGTATGTGTATATATTTCTGCGTATATACATATATATATATATATAATATATATATTATATATATGTATATATATATGTGTGTGTGTGTATGTGTATCACTCTCACTCTATCTCTCTCTATGTATATATCACTCTCCTCTCTATATATATATATGTACATATATATATGTGTGTGTGTGTGCATGTAAATACGATATATATATATATATATATATATATATATATATAATATAATGTATGTATATATTTGCATGTATATATATAGTTTATTTTGGCGTATTTATATTTTGCCTGTCTGTGGGTCTCTCTGTGTGTGTAAATACGTGCATACATATGTATGTATGTATATATGTATTTTTGTATATATATATATATATATATATATATATATATATATAATTGATAATTAAATCATATTACCACGACCAGAGAATATATATATATATATATATATATATATATATATATATATGTGTGTGTGTGTGTGTGTGTGTGTGTGTGTATACGTATATATATTCACCAAAATAAACTGAGTAAATTAAACTAAATATAATAAATATAAGATAAATGATCAGATAAGCAAAACCTGTGAAAATAATATTTGACTCATAAAACTACAAGATAAGCAATATTTTTCCAGAAAGCAATTCCTCTTTTTAGTGCCTTTATATCTTCAACACTGGAGAGCGCAGTTTTCAATTTAACATAAAACATGGAGTTGATTTTCTTGAATATAAACGATAGAAAAAAAACTCAATAAGTCGTTTATAAATGTTAATAAAAATATCCACACTTTTATCTAGTCCCTCCTCTCTTTACCTGGCTCAATGGGAGACCTCAATTAACAAATTTATGTATTTTTGTTTTATAGTTAAAAAAGAAAGTATGATTAATTTTCTAGCATTGAATATTATAGGTTAATATTTCGATCCCCAATTTGAATAATAATAATATAATAATAATAATAATAATAATAATAATAATGAAAGGAAAAATTAAAAAAGAGTATCGCAGGAGAACTAGAAAACTTCTAGAAACCAAACTTAACAGCAGAAATTCTAAAATACTCAGGACCATTCTTAAAATGGACAAAAAAAGAACTCAGACAGATTGACCAAAGAACGAGAAAATTAATGACCATGCCAAAGCTCTCCACCCTAGAGATGATAGAGATAGATTTTGTGTCAAGAAAAGACGGCGGAAGATGTCTTGCCAACATAGAGGACTGCGTAGAAACCACAATCCAACAACTCGAGGATTAGACAAGAAAGAGCAAAGACAAATTACTTATGGCGGCCAAGAATAGTAGAAGTAACAGATGGACAAACAGAAAAACAACAAAGACTAGAAAACAAAAATGGGAAGAAAAACAATTATATGGACAATTCAAACGACAAATAGAAGAGGTTGCATATGGAAAATACTTGGACATGGTTAAGAAAAGGAAACCTCAAAAGAGAAACAGAATCATTAATAATTGCAGCACAAAATAATGCCATAAGGACAAACTATATCAAAGCGAAAATTGATAAGACCCAATAAAATAGTAAATATAGACTTTGCGGGAATAGAGATGAGACTGTAAACCATGTACTCTGCGAATGTAGCAAACTAGCACAACGAGAATACAAAACTAGACACGACTGGGTTGGGAAGGTGATCCACTGGGAATTATGCAAAAAATCAAATCTTGATCATACAACGAAATGGTATATGCATAAATCAGAATCTGTCTTGAGAACGAAAAACATAAAATTCTCTGGGACTTTGAAATAAAAACGGATCACCTTATCCCAGCAAGAAGACCAGACATCGTGTTGATAAACAAAAAAGAAAGAACTTGTCAACTGGTGGATTTTGCAGTTCCAGCAGATCACAGGGTAAAGCTAAAGGAAAATAAAAAAATGGACAAATATCTGGACCTTGCCAGAGAACTGAAAAAGTTATGGAATATGAAAGTGAAAGTGATACCAATTGTAGTTGGTGCACTTGGAACAGTCCCAAAAGGATTGGAAAAGGGGTTTGGAATGTTTGGAAATCAGAGGAAGGATTGAAACCATTCAGAACACTGGACTGCAGCAAACTGCCAGAATACTTAGAAGAGTTCTGGAGACCTGAGAGACTTGCTGTCACTCAGACTCCAGAGAAAGACCATCAGCTAACGCTGAGTGAAAACTCAAAAGGAGTAAATAATAATAATTGTGGTAGATTAGCAGAGGAGCATGATGGATCTTAGTGTGAAATCCATTTCTGTCAAAAAAGAGATTTTCCAGAACTGTGGATGAAGTGATGGAGGCGGAGAAAGAGGAGTTCCTTTCTTTTTTTTCTTGGTTTTATTTAGAAAATATGACAAATAGAATCATATTGACTGAACACTCCATGACATGCAACACTTCATTTTGGCTTTTGCTTCGGCTAGACGGGTGCGCCCCCGCGAAACCTCGACTAACAAATTGATGTATTTTTGTTATATAGGTATATTTAATTTTTCTAGCATTAGAAAATACGTACATGAATCATAAGCTTCTTGTGAAATTATATAACACGTGATACTGGCGCGGGAATGATGATGACGATGATGATGATGAACAGATTAATTAAAAAAAAGATAATTAATTGAATAAATACGTTTTTGTTTCCCTCTTTTTTTTTCCAAAAATTAAGATGAGGATTTTTAAACGGAAGCCTTACTGTTTTTACAAGCAATAAAGTAAATATTGGTCTTCTCGTTGCAATTTTAAAAAATATACATAGTAGAACACAGTAAAAGAAATGGAAACATATTCACGTTAATTCATTTCCTTGCGAAATTGACATGTTTTTAAAATTCTTCTATTACGCCTAACAGTTTGTAATTTCAACATTTTTCTTGAAAAAAAAAAAAAAAAGGAAACCCAACCCAGGTTAGCTCAGTCGGTAGAGCGTTCGGACTAGAAACCACTAGATTCCGAGTTCGATACCGGCGCCTCGAAAAAGCTGAAATAGTGACAATCCCACACTATAGTATATATAATATTATATATATATTTTATTATTAATATATTTTATTATTTTATTATTTATAATTTATTTATTTTATTATTTTATATATATATATATATATATAATATGTGTTGGAAAGAGGGATATGTGGATATGTATGTACATATGGAGTCCTTGACATTAACACCCCTCCCCTCATCACTTTATTATATTAGTTTTTCAGCTACACACTAGTCTTCATTTAAATTTTAGAATTCAAATCTTAAGACTTGATACGTTTTGATCACACCTTGTATTGTCGCCCATTTTTTAATGGTAGGTAATAACGTTCAGACGGGTATGGAATTCATCATTCTAAAAACTTTTGTGGGCACTTCGAATACTTTAGTCATTTGTTGCCTTGAAGTTACATATTATGTGGTGTCATGGGTTGTTGACAAGACCCTGCAGTTAGTTTGAAATAGGTTCATTTGAGTTGAAAGTTGAGTTGAAAGTTGAAAGCGTAGGCGGGTAGATTTCCGTTGAATGACCCCCAACTGACCCCTAGAGAAGCGCGAATGTCACGCGCCATGAGAAAAACCTAACTCGTTAAATTCAGTTACAACCTGACGTTTGAGCAGAGAAGATGCCTATCTCTATACTGAGGTTGTTAACTCCCCGCGCGAAGAAGAAGAAGAAGAGAAGAAGAAGAAGAAGAAGAAGATAGGCAAGAAAAATAAATATTGATCACGAAAATAAAAGTATTGTGAGTTAATTAATTGCACTAGCAAATATATGCACCCTCCGGGTGCAAGTATTTAAGTTTTAATATAATAAAATATCATGTTAAATTAGAAAGGCTAATGAAACTGAATAAGAATTCAGATAAAAATATTTGGAACAGAGGGGGTATAATCGGAAAATAGAACAACTTTGAAACTAACTGTTCCACCATTTTCCCTTACTCCCCTCTTTCAGTGGTAAATTTCCCTAATTTAACTATTTAGTTAAAATAGGAAGAAAAGAATAAAATTACAGTTATTTCTTTATGTTAATAGATTTCTGTTAAGATTTATCACCGAGAGATTTTTGCTCATATTTATTAAGAGAAACCAAACAATTAGAAATCAATAATACTAAGCATATATTTATCAAAATCAAATTTTTTAAGATCAATATGCAAATTAGCCTTCCCTCACACTGTAAACGCTATTTCGTTGAATATATAAATATATTGCATTATTAGTATGTAGATATTGTTAACAGTCTTAATGATGTAAAAACAATTTACTAATCATTGAGGTTTAAATAAAAATAAAATCATGGAGAATGTGATGTAAATAACAAAGGGAATTGTGACTTGTATAGTAATATAGTTTCGGTTACAGACAGACAAACCCACAATCTCCATTATAATAAGATGACTAAAAAGTTAGCCCTCAGAAGATGCAGTTAGAAGAAGAAGATAGCAACTAGACGATAAGATGGCGGCCAGACAAGAAGCAGCCAGAAGTAGTAAAGACGAGATTAAGCAACAGGTAAGTCTTCGCCCTGTCGGCTGGGGCGTTAGAATGCACCGACTGCACCTCTGCAGAGTGGCAAGACTCCCCCAATGGGGCCACCTGTTGGCCGTGGGTGGCGACCCGTGATGCTTAAGGATAGAGCCCAGGTGGATGAGCAGTTCATAACATGCAATACTCCACTCTGGCCCTATCTTGGGCTAGACGGGCGTTCGGAGATGCTCCCACCGATCAATCGGCTGGTCACGTCAAGCGCTAGCGCCTATATGATTTTCCCAACCCTATTGCCCTTAGGGCAAGCCCCAACCCCTTTTTATCATATGGGTGCTAGAAGGCGGTGGCTGCAGGTCTACATGTCCTGGGAATGATGTTAAACTCTATCTGATGGTGAGGTTCCAGTTTTGGAGGTTTGGGGAATGTGGAGCACCACTTCATCACCATTGCTCCCTGATCCACTCTGACCCGGAGTGGTAGTACCTGTTAGGGTCCCATCTATGGGTTAAATAGAAAAATGTATTTATAAAAAAAATTATTATCCATTAAGTATTGATTTATTTCAAAACTTTATCGGCATTAAATGACCCACTGAGGTTGATATGCCGTAAAACAAAACAAACCAAACCAAACCAAAGTAAGTCTCAACTCTCTCTCTCCCCTCTCTCTCTCTCTCTTCTCTCTCTCTCTCTCTCTCTCTCTCTCTCTCCTTTGTGACGGAGAACGAGAAAGTAAAAAAGAGCAAGACATTGTCTTGCCTGCCGTGATCGAACTCGCGTCCTCCGCATGCAAAAACAAATGCGTTTAGGGCACTGGACGGACGCAAGTTTCGATTGATGTGCCCGGATGTTTGGTTAATATGCCCATAAAATAACAAGTGAGTCGAATGCTGGGCAGTCAGCAGTCAGCAGAAGCAGAAGCAGTCGACGACGAAGCGCTTTTCAGTAAAGAAATGGATTTTAGTCGAACATAAACAAAACTAAATAGGAAATGTGACTTTGAACTGCTAAAGATTATTTCGACTACGAAGACGGATTTTCCAGCTGCTAGACGAAGTATATGTTGACCAACAGAGGGTCTGGCTTGTGAGAAGACGGAGAACTCGTTTGTTTTTGGTTCCCCCTCGGCGGGAGCTTGTTGATTCGAATGTCTATTTCGTCCCATATATTTCCCCCCTACTCTCTCTCTCTCTCTCTCTCTCTCTCTCTCTCTCTCTCTCTCTCTCTCTCTCTCATGTATATACAACATCGGTATAGACCATAAACAGTTTCTGAAATATATAACCATCGACGTTGCATTTTGGGGGAAAATAATCATCTAATTATATTACGATATTTACTATATTCTCAGTGGAATAACTCTTTTTCTATTATCAACCCAATCAACTCACAGGTTACTTTTTAGAAATGATAATTTTTTAGCATTAACTCTTCAAGACTGTATAACTAATATATATTTTAAAAAAACAACTTTTTATCATGTATATATTTACCAAACCCCTCCACACGAGCAGGATACGACACAAGGTCAATTTCTTAAGCAGAGTTTGAATTCAGACTTTTCATTCTTCTAGACTGGTTGCCTATCTATGTTACGATTTTTGTGGTCATTTTTACGCCTCAAGTGAGGGCATTTTACAGTGGAGATTCCTTGTGTTAACCAGAGCGAGATCTTCAGTGAAGAAACCTTTGGTTATTCATTGGTGTCCATGAGAGTTGGCATGGTTCTTTGGTTGTTTCTTTGTGTCCCTTAGGGATGGGAATTATCCTTTGGTTGTTCCTTAGTGTTTGGTAAAATCCTTGCGTTGAGCAAAATCATTGGTTGTAGGTCCGTTCGTCAATGTTGAATATCGTGCAAATGAACGGCTTTCAATACCAGCGATTAGATAGTTAACTAACCCCGTATTCGAGATTTTGATTGGCTTAATTTAATCCACATGACCACGCCGAGTCTATAAGTTTAAGTGGCGGTTTCCAGCACACATTATATCCTGAAATAATCCAACATCAGCATCATTCCTTCAAGACAGTATTGCTCTTATAGAAAACCCAAACTCTTTTTATCATGTATATATTTACCAAACCCTTCCACTCGAGCAGGATGTGGCACAAGGTCAATTTCTTAAGCGATGTTTAACAGGCTTGAATTCAGAGTTTTCCTGACAGAAATTGTATAGAAAAAAACAAATGATAATATTAGTAAGCTGATAGATATCTGTTTCAACCTTTTGATAAAGCGGTCATCCTCAAGAGCAACTATATTTATGAAAGAAAGAGGGAATAGTTAACCGTTTAGCACGAGAGACACAAACAACGCTCTCGATCAGCGCGGGAATGTCTTTTAATTAATTTTTTTTGCATCCTAAACATTTTTATACATCTTTTATCTTATAGTATATATTTTAGTTCAAGCCTTATTGAGTTTTTCTCATGGATGTTATACTTCTAGTTTTAAAAATATAATTTATTTTATTTTCAACACAAAATACGCATTTTTACAACAAAAAAAACAACTAAATTTAAAAGACATTCCGGCCCAGAACGAGAGCGTTGTTTGTGCCTCTCGTGCCAAACGGTTAACTATTCCCTCTTTTTTTCACAAATATAGTTGTTCTTGAGGATGACCGCTTTATTAAAAGGTCGAAACAGATATCTGTCAGCATACTAATATTATCATTTGTTTTTTTCTATATATTTTCTATCATACCAATGTATGTATTTATCAGTTAAATTCTCATTCGCTTGTAAGCGCTGATGACGGCCCAGTGGTTCGGTAAGCTAAGAATCGTATTAATTCAGTTCTTGGCAGCAAATAGAATCGCTCTTTTCAGGAAGCAATGACTATTTTCACGTCTGTGACATTTCGAGAGCGAGCGTGTGCCTTTCTTTAATTACGAATATGTCAGGCCGCTGGCATGAAAGGGTTATTTTAAATGCATAATTTAGCCGGATACCGCACACTGCCGGACAGGCGTTTAATATGAAATTATCGAAAATCCAATACGGATCCGTGTTCTACAATCCAGCGAATCCGTGCTTTCGGTTGGGGGTGGAAGAGTACGAGGGATCACGTTTTCAGAGATCTTACATAGATATACCAGGGTATCATCATCATCCTCACCATCATCATGTCACGCAAGCAGCATGGATATCCATGACAATCTCTCGCCAACCTTCCCTACCATTCATTGCCCCTGGGAGGTCTTCTGTGCAGCAATCAGCGTCCTCGCATAGTTGGTCAGTGTAGGTCCTTGCTGGGCGGCCCACATTAGCATGTCCATGTTTTGGCTTCTACAGGAGAACGTCACTTATGAGCTCGTCCTTGCTTCTCCAACAGTGTCCTGCATGCCTAGTCCGTCTGACTCAGATGGTTTGTGAGATGGGAGGCAAGTTGTCATGTGGTTACATCAGTACTTCTGTATGGCTGCACGACTTGGCCCCTCAGTGTACGAGTAGCACAGGGGTCTGTGCGGTAAAATAAGTAGCTGATAGTAGGTGTGGCACTCCACCTCAGATGCTAAAAAAATCTCCTTGGTCTAGCGCTAGTGAAAAGGTGATAGACTGCCTCGCTGTCTGGCTGATACCGACATTTGGCCGCCCCGACGACTTTACTTTTTTTTTTACTTTACTTACTTATATGGGCATATCCATGCATATCCATGAGTGATTGTGTGTATGCGTGTATGTCTGTAGCTCCTTACAACTTAAATAGTGCCTAATTCAATTAGTTTAGTTTATTTTCCTGGAGATTCTATAATATCTTATATTGACTTGTTTTCCTGCTTCTCCGAATGTGATTCGAGTCACACTCACATACCTATTTACGACAAGAAACAAACATTAGTATGTTATCTCGTGAACAAAACAAATCAGCTTTCAGAAAATGAGAAATATTTTTCTCACTTCACTCAGAATGGAAGGAATCGATGAATATATTATTGATACGCCTGTTTTAACAGGGATTCTGAATTGTACTGTAACCAAAAATACATCCTTATCTGCTCTTTGGATCAGGGTTCCAAGATAATCCTCAGATACTGTTTATGAAGAAAACTCCTTGGCCTTGGAAGAAGAAAAAAAAACAAGTGTTGTATACTCTCTTTGCTTACTTTCTTACTTCTATTATTCTTCTTCCTGCGTCTCTTCTAGCGTCTGGACTTCGTCTTGGGGACTTCGTGTCTGGACTTCCATTGGGGATTTCTCTTTATCAGAAGCCCTGTCATTGGTAGTTTTTAGATAATAACACAAGACTTCGATTTAACTTAGATCATATTTTATTTTAAGAAATCCCCACCAGACTACCTGCGCAGATTGAGTCGGCACCGTGCATAACACGACTTACCACCGTCGTGGCCGATCTGATTAAAAACTCTTTCTAATCTAAACCAGAAGAGGCTCTTCTCCACCGATTCTCACGGTATCCACCGGAAGGATCAGGATAAGGTGAAGCCTTGACATTTAATCCTTCAAGGTCGTGGGCTGCAACTTATAACAGCCATTTTGTGTTTCTACACTGCTGTACATAAGTATTAGGAATCTAATAATTATGCAGCACAAGTAGCAAGGCAAACGTACGGAACTCTTATGAAGAAACGCCTACATACCTAGGCTTTAACTCTCGAAAGCTGACTTAATGAACACCGTTATATATCGACGATATAAACTGTCTCTTTTTATAAGACACTTCGTCTTAATAGAGACGTTCGGTTTAATGGTTACCGTCGTAGGAAAATGACACGAGGAGACGAGTTTAAATCCTTTTGTATTTCGTATACTGCTAATTACTTTGGGTAAGTTATAAATCAAACGATTCTCCCTCCAGCTATGGGTAAATAGTAAGGTTCCTTCAAAATCCTGCAATGTGTCTTATATATCACTTTGAAATAGAGGATTACATAATATATGGTGTTGTTTATTTAGAATCTAAAACGAAACTGAAAACAAATAAAAATGGGTGTTTTGTCATTAAATAACCCACGAAGGTTGACAGCCATAAAATAAAGATACCAAAACCTAGTCTAATCCTAGTAAAGGCTACTTTTATTTGTTCTTTTTCATGTGTGTTTCTACGATGTATCACAAAGCAATTATTACAGGTGATATGAAATGGGTTCTAATAAAACGAACATACAAACAGTGACGTCAGTACATGGACATCAGGTATCAATTATATTTTTTCCTCCGTTTGTTGTCTTTCATTAATTTCTTTATGCTTTTCTTCTTCTCTTTTGTCTCCTCCCTTGTATTACAATGCCCCTTGTCAAGATTAGCCACAGAGTCGAAGTTGAGAAAAAGAGAGAATGTCACAAAAAAATGCAGTTCTGCAACATAACCAACGACTTCTCAGACCTCCCACTAACAATTTTAGTTGGTCCCATCTTTCACCAATCAAACAATGTCTCCATAAATATTCATTCATAAAACAAACAAAAAAAAAACACCATGTATTGAGAAACATACAATTTTCTAATGTAAGTTATTTGCCCTGTATTGAATCTTTGATAATTAAAAAAATTGTCATATTTAAAACGATAAAAGATTTATTCATAATTTTGTTTCTGTTTGTATTACAAAGTATTTAGCAAAATGATAGACAAATTGTAGTGATCAGCTATATTTGTGTATTTTGGCTCAATTGTCTGACTCGTGTAAAAGAATGATTGCTGGGTACACAGTGAACATTAGGTTTTCGATAAAGTAAGTGCAGAGTTATATTTTTCTTGTAGATATTTAGCTTCTATGTTTTTTTACATGCATCTAATTCATATAAATTAGTAAGGGCTGACGTTATGTTATATACCGTCACGGAACCCTACAAGGAATACTGAACACACACACACACACACACACACACACACATATACATATATATATATATATATATATATATATATATATATATATATATGTATGTGTGTGTGTGTGTGTGTGTGTGTGTGTGTTGTGGATCAACTTATTTATTATATATACTCCCACTTAGTTGAGTTCTCTAAATAGGGATTTAATTGTAAATTCACCGTCTGGCGTATAGCTAACCCTCACTTTGTTTACAAAGTTAGAGGACTCTCGTGAATTCATTTCCGCTTAGAAATGTATCAATTAAATATTCGCCTAAATTTGACAGCCGCTAATAGCCGTATGGGTAAGAGACTTAGCAGACAAAAAAATTAGTCAGGTGTCGATCCCGGCTAGAGGTAACTGTTAAAATGTAGCAACACGTATCTGTTAGTTAACTTATCATATATATATATATATATATATATATATATATATATATATATCAAGTTATATTTTTACTTCTTTGATTGTATATAGACTGAGAGTCGTCGGAATACATAGGAGCATTCGGGAGGTTCTGACGGCGAGCGATCTCGATCTTGATCCTCTCAATCCAGATTTCAAATGTTCCTTTTTTTATAATTCTTTAACTCAACAGGGTCACGCCTCTTAGATCGTGACACCTAGGCAGTTTTCCTATAGACGCACCTCCTCGCTCACGCAGCTTGTTTTTCTTGGTTATAGGTCACACCTACACATTTTCTGTGCCTACGCAGTGTGAATATACACCTGCATTTTCCGGGTGTCAAACGTCAGTTCAATGCATTCAAGGCAATATCCTGTTTTGTTTTCACCCATGCTTCCGCTAATGCACCGGTATCCGCCCTTTCCCGGTTGGCGCTCCAAACCCTCTCTAATACTATCTGGAGGCACTCTTCTTTCTCTCTAATAATATTACAGCTAGACATATGCGAAACATACTTCCTGGGATTGCGACCAGCACCAAATTAATAAAAGTTATCCTTCTATTATCATCTGTCATATAACCAAACCGCGATTGTCCATATACATGCTATTATATATATATATATATATATATATATATATATATATATATATATATATATATGTAAATCAATAAATTTATCATATACAAGATATGAATGTACGAGCGGTATTGAGTGAAAGTCACAAAGGTTGAGGCCTCCTGACGCATTATAGGAAGTGGTCATAGCCATGAAAGTTAAAATCACCATTAATTCTTATACATGAAAAACAAACTTTCTGTGATTGACACTTGCACCGAATTCATAAAAATTCTCATTCTGTTACTACCTGTCATATAACCGAACCGCAATTGTATATATATATTATATATATATATATATATATATATATATATATATATATATATATATATATATAAATATTGTTTTATACATATATATATATTGTTTTATATATGTATTGTTATATATATATATGTATATATATATATATATTGTTTTATATATATATATATATTTTCTTTTATTATATATATATATATATATATATATATATATATATATATATATATATTGTATCTAGCCGAACGCTCTACCGACTGAGGTAAACCGGTCCTAGTTCGATACCGGCCCTCGCCAACTCACAAACTCAGCGTATAAGTAGCACAGGGATATGTGCGGTAAAGTAAGGAGTGAATGATAGGTGTGGCGCTCCACCTCAGATGCAAAAACTATCTCCTTGGTCTAGCGCTAGTGAAAAGGGGATAGACTCCCTCACTGTATGGCTCATACTGACATTAGACCGCCCTGACGACTTATATATATTGTTATATATATATGTATTTTGTTTATATATTGTTTTTATATAGATATATGTATATTTTATATATATTGCTTTATATATATATATATATTGTTTTATAGATATATATATTGTTTTATAGATATATATACATATATATGTATTGTTTTATATATATATATATATTGTTTATATATATATACATATATATATATTGTTTCATATATATATATTGTATATATATTATATATATATGTTTTATATATATTTGTTTATATATATATATTGTTTATATATACATATATATTTTTATACATATATAAATTGTTTTATATATATATATATATACATATATATACATATATATATTATATATATATATATTGTTTATATTGTTTATATATATATGTATATTGCTTTATATATGTATATATATATATATATATATATATATATATATATATATATATATATATATATATATATATATATATATATATATATATATATATATATATATATGTATATATATATGTTTTATATATATATATATATATATATATATATATATATATATATATATATATATATATATATATAATCAAATAATTTGACAAGATATCAATGTACGCGCGGGAAAGTCACAATCGGTGGACAAAAGGACGAGCACTCATCAGCGCTCGGTAATGCTACGAGACATATTGTCTGGAACGTTTGAAGCTGCTATGGCGGGAATTTTGAAAACATCTTCTTCCCTCGGATTAAACAACTCCCATTTCTTTTATGTTGATGGACGTATAGCCGCTGGCCAAACTTTGATGAACGTCAAGTAATCTCTATGTGACAAAAGCCTCCTATTATTTGATCAACACACAAACTGCCGGCCCAATGAATGAAGATATAGAAGACCTATTTTAAATAAAGCTTGTTGAATATTCCGGGCTGACTTAATTAGAATTCTAACATATCAAAGCCCCTCGCGTGGGTGGGGGATAATTTCCTCGGTGTTAGTTCGGTACATTCGTAAACGGACACAAAATAATTTATTAGACCCTGCCTCAAGGAGTGAGTGACTATATATAAAGAAAAATATAAATGTATGTATAATCCGTATTTATTTGCATGGCCTGTGGATATAATATAGTATGATAATTTAATTATTACAGTGCTTGATATGTTTACTTAAGACCTACTGCAAAATAGTTCAATATGTAAAAAGTATCATAATCTTCATTTAACTCTCTCTCTCTCTTTCTCTCTCTTTCTCTTCTTTCTCTCTCTCTCTCTCTCTCTCTCTCTCTCTCTCTCTCTCTCTCTGTGTTTCTTTGTTTCTCTGTCTCTCTCTCACTCACACTCACACACACACACACACATACATACGTTCTCACACAAAGTCTTTTTTTCTTTCTTTCGTTATTTTCACCTTTTCCTTATGTTCGATTGAAATAGATTAGCGTTATCGCTTCCTTGCACCCCCCCTTTCTCTCCCTCTAACTCCACCTCTCTCTCCTTTACTTTCTTTCTTTCTTTCTCATTATATTTTTCTGTGTAGCAATTCTCTTTTATTCCCTTTCTTTCTTTATAATAAAAACGTAATAGTCCATTATTAGGTGAGGTAACGATATTCATAAGAAATAAGAATTGATGGGACATCAGATAATTAGGAATTACATTTTTGCATTTTATCTTGGACGATTTGATGGTCTCATTTTTAATCAAAGGGTGTTGCTAGATGATAACGCATTGAAAATAAGAGAAAGGAAATGAATCCGAAAGTATAAGTCACCATCCACGGACAACAGATGGCCCTA
>CM042171.1:4315842-4333342 GCA_023376005.1 Doryteuthis pealeii | reverse complement strand
AGATAATTATGTACTGAGCTAGATTGATAGATGAATTGGAAGTTTTTTTGCACATAGCAATAATACTCTTGGGAAAGGTATGAATCCAACTCTTCTGCTTCATTCTATGGGTAAATAGTAGTAGAGACTGGGCTCTTTAACCTTGGTTAAACATCCAGTATAGGAGAAGGACAACTCTGAATTCAAATCTTATTTTTGTATAAATAATTTTAGTAACGTAGAGTTCAGTAATAAATAATACATAAAACTGTCCGTTAGAATTGTAAAATTTTCCACTAGAAATAATAAAATCCCGGCAGCTTTGATGTAGAAGAGATGTATCGTTATTTCTTATTAAAGAAAACAATGTTAGGAATGTACGTATTTATAGAGGATGTTGTAAAATGCTGGACTATTTATGTCAAATAAAGATGCGAGTAGAGTGAATTAAAAAACCTGGAGTCTCTGCTGAGAAATAAATAGTGAATTCTAATTATTTCAATATCTCCCTGTAACTGTAAAACTTTACTCTTTTTATTAGCTTTGTCTCTCTTAGTTTAAACTCAATATTACACTCCAATTTCCATGTCTCAAGCCTGAGTACAATATTCTATATATATATTTACTAACCCCCTCCGCATGAGCAGGATGTGACACAAGGTTAATTTCTTAAGCGGAGTTTAACAGGTTTGAATTCAGAGTTTTCCGCTTACTAGACTGGTTACTAGCCAAGGTTAAAGAGCCCAGTCTAGCCTACTATTTCACCCATAGCTGGAGGGAGAGTAGTTCGATGCATAACTCTCCTAAGGGTATTAGCACTATGTGAAATGCAATCAACCACGTGTTTTCCCTTCTTTACGTACCATTTTGACCCGCCCCTCTCTCTCTCTCTCTCTCTCTCTCTCTCTCTCTCTCTCACACACATACACATAGTCATATATATGTATATGTATATGTATATAGGTATATATATATATATATATATATATATATATATATATACAAACACGCGCAATCACACACACACACACAAAACACCTAAAAAATGCTCAATTTCATTTTTACACACACACACACACACACATACACACACACGCACACTCACACCATAAAAGAAGAATATTTGACATCATATTTCAAACCGTCTACTTTTCCAGCGTTCCTTCTTCAAACTTCAAATTTTGAACAGATTGATATACAAGGACTATCGCAGTTTTTCTCGTTATTCGGTGATAATTTAAAAAAAACTTTTCCTTATATCAACAAATGCCCTGAAGAAGATCTACTTAACAGATCGAAACACTGCAGCGTCGGCTAATAAAGTTACCACTCATTTTATTTAAACCTGTGTTTTTTTTTAATTTCTTACTATGCTACATACCGTCGGATTCACTTCCATATCTTCACATATATATCTGGGAGTGTGTGTGAGTGTGTGTGTGTGTGTGTGTGTGTGTGTGTATACGTATATACATACACATAACCTTCAATATGTGATTCTGCTCCCTTCCTTACCTAATTTTATGGACCCCTCTCTCTCCCCCTTTCACTTTTTCATACACACACACAAAACACACACTCACTCACATACATACACACACACGCGCAATAAAACCTTTAATATGTGATTCTGTTCCCTTCTTTGCCTTACTTTTTTAACACCCCCCTCTCTCTCTCTCTCTCTCTCTCTCTCTCTCTCACTCTCTCTCTCTCTCTCTCTCTCTCTCTCTCTCTCTGTATATATATATATATATCACACACAGCCGCACACAATCATACTTCCCCGCGCACTAAAACCTTCAATATGTATTTCTGTTCCTTCTTTACGTACCTTTATTACCCCCGCCCCCCCTCTCTCTCTCTCTCTCTCTCTCTCCTCTTTTCCATAAAAAAGAGGAAGTATCTTTCTCTCTCTATATATATATTTCTCTATCTATCTCAGTCCGTCAGTCTGTCTCTATTTCTCTTTCTCTCTCTGTATGCATGTCTCTAGTTCTCCTTCACTGAATGTCTGTCTGTCAGTCTCTATCCGCCCTGCCCCCCTCTCTCTCTCTCTCTCTCTCTCTCTCTCTCTCTCTCTCTCTCTCTCTCTCGTTTGCCAAATAAACAAGAAATATAAATCTACTTTCTTTCCATCAAAAAAGCGTGAAATATCTTCGATAATCAACGTGACATACAAATCTTTTTACTGTGACTAAAAAGTTAACAAAATCCTATTTAGAAATCCGACATCTCATAATCTTATAGGAATAACAAAAAACAAAAACAAAACAAAATCCCGTATAACCAACAGAAATAAATGAAAGCGAAAATGAATTAGAAGAAAAGATACGTATATTGCGATTGTTATTAAAACATCATCACTCCTTTCAAATAGGACACGCAAATCTACACAATACAACAGAGATTCGGCTGGAGCAGATGTATTGAAAGATCATCTGCGCAATCTGCATCATTGATAGTTGCTACGGTATATGGCTCTTGCTTTTTTAGTGAGTCATTATAGTTTACTACTGAGTGAAAAATATAAATGATTGATTCAAGTATATTAATATATAAATGCTGGCCCATGTAAGTAAAAAGTTAAGTCGGTGGGATGGTCAATTGCTGGTATCATTTTGATGTATGATCCATGTTCTTGTGTTGGTAATTATACTTGTTCTAAACAGAATGGCATTACTTTTGGACTCACAATAGTATATAAAGCTCTTTTTTCTGCACACTGTCCTATCGAATACGAATAGTTTTTAAATATATCTTGACCTATTAATATGATGCTGACACATATTACCACCCTGGTCTAGCGCTAATGAAAAGGGGATAGACTCCCTAGCTGTCATGCTGATACCTTCGCTTGGCTTCACTTTTTACTTACATGGGTCAGCATTTAAATATAAATATACTTGAATCTATCATATTTCAGTGTTGGTAATTATTACCTGTCCTAAACAAAATGTCATTACTTTTTTGACTCACCCTCGTATATATATATATATATATATATATATATATATATATATATATATATAATATATAATATACCAAGCGTGTTGGTAGATCCTTGCGGAGAGAAAAAACCCAGCAGAGAGTTTGATTGTAAAAATATACTATCAAACATCAACCAGGAAGAAAAAAATTTTGAAAAAAAGAAAAGACCAAGATATTCGTACCAACAAAATAATCTATTGGTATAGTATTTGGCCAAAAAAAAAAAAATTATATGTATATATATGTATATAAGATATATATATATATTCATATAACCGCTAGGAGAAGCTAATCTGTAAAAAGTGCTCGATACCTAAGTAGAGCCAAGTAATAAAGATAATCTACTGAGTCAGACAAACCTACTATTAGTTTCGCATAAAGCTCTTCAGGGCTAAAATCTGACTCTGAGTCAGATTTTAGCCCTGAAGAGCTTTATGCGAAACTAATAGTAGGTTCGTCTGACTCAGTAGATTATCTTTATATATATATATATATATATATATATATATATAAATAGTTGAATGAAGTGACAAATAAAAGCTTTTGCTTTTATTTATATATTTGGGAACGATATTACTACCAATGGTTTCCTGCTAAAAGCTTTCATCAGGTAAACGAAATAGCTTTTTTTAAATGACAGAAATGGTGTAAATGGTCAAATGTGTCCGTTTTTTAACTGTATTCTCGTGTTGCATGTTTGCGTGTTTACGTGATTTGGAATATTCTTTTTGTTTGTACGTGTGCGTATTTTTGTTTGTGCGTATGTGTATGATGCCATGCGCGTGTGCGTGGAAATGTGTGATGGCTGTGATGATATGATTGTGTCCACGCGCGTGTGTGCGTATTTTTGTTTGTGCGTATATTTGTTTGTGCGTATGTGTGTGATGTCATGCGCGTGCACGTGGGAATGTATGAAGGCTGTGATTATATAATTGTCACATAATTTATATATATATATATATTATATATATTACATATTTTATATATATATATATATTTTATATATATATATATATATATATATATATATAGTGCAGATAATATAGCAGACTAAGCTTGATGTTATTGTTTGGCAAACGGTCTCGCAGAAGAACGACCCTGAATTCAAACCTCTCTCCCCTTGTGATCTTGCAAGCCTCGGGGATATGGCCTTTGGTAATAATCCCCGAGGACAAATTCTGATGCTGGTTCCTCTTAGACAGTTCACACTTACCCACGGGCTTTTTCTAGTATCTACAGTGATGACATTGTTCCAAAGTCTGTTTTTTTGCCAGTTCCTTGGCCAAAATCGATAGCGTTGAGAGCGGCGGGATAATTGCTGCATGGGTAACTGCCCGTCATGGGTATGACCTTGAATATTCCTGCGGCTTGGTGATAAGACAAGGCTTTTTAAAGACAAAATCATGGTTACGTCGTATTAACACGTGCTGAATGAAAGGGAAAGAGGGAGAGAGAGAGAGAGAGAGAGAGAGAGAGAGAGAGAGAGAGGGGAGAGAAAGAGAGAGGGGACAGAGGGAGGGATAGAGATGTGACAGAGAGACAGAGCGACAGAGATAGACAAAAAGAGAGAGAGAGCTAAAATAGAAAAGAATATGAATAAGACATTAAGCTGCAAAATATATTACCAAAAAACACAGAGGTGACAAAAGACAGTCCCAAAGAGAGAGAGAGAGAGAGTGTGTGTGTGAGAGAGAGAGAGAGAGAGAGAAGGAAAGAGGGGAGAGTGAGAGAGAAGAGGGGGAGATAGAATGAGAGAGTGTGAAAGAGAGAGTGAGAGAGGGGGTTGCAGGGAGACGGAACACCAGAGAGATGGAAAAAGAGAGAGAGAGGGACAATAGAAAAGAATATAAATAAGATATTAAGCTGCAAAATATAGTTTAAAAAAAGACCTAGCGAAAGAAAGAAAAAAAGAAAGAAAGAAGAAAGAGAGAGAGAGAGAGAGAGAGAGAGAAGAGAGAGAGAGAGAGAGAGAGAGACGAAACAAGAGAAATATATTGACAAAAAAAAACAGCCCCCCCCCCAACCGTCATCGAAAAAAAAAACACACGTGCAATCGACTGCAATTAATCAATATCTTGATTAATCCAGTGGATTTAACCCTGAAGACCCCTATGGTGAAACTCTAGTAAGTTATTACTGTGTACCATTATTATAATTAAAATGGCAGAGCAAGTTTAAAATCATAAATGAAATATAAATGGAAAATTCCCAACATAATTCTTATATATATATATATATATATATATATATATATATATATATATATATATATATAATGTTTTTATCATGTGCACTATATTGATTATTAGAGATTATATTGATAATAAACCTTTTTACAAAGATTATACTAATACATACATACATACATACTTTTATATACATATATATATATATATATATATATATATATATATATATATATATGCATATATATATGATATATATACGTATATATATATATATTTATATATATATATATATGCATATATATATGATATATATATAATATATATATATATATATATATATATATATATATATGACATATATATACGTATATATATATATATATATATATATATATATATATACGTATAAAAATCTTATATTTACAATCTTTGGAGAAAGATTTATTATCACTATGATCTCGTTAATAATGAAAGTACATGTAATACAATGTGTCTTTTTGATATATATCACACACAATAAAGGAATTATTCAGATAGATATAAATAACCTTCCATATAGAACGAAAATGTATATTAATATTTAGGTCCAGGCATCTTTTAAGAATCTCCGAAATCTCTTTCGGAGAATTCTATCAAAAGTAGCAGATGTTACTTGCCGATTTTCAATTTGTGTTTGATAAAAATCTCAGACTCGCTAAACTAATTTACTCGCAAGAAATAGGAGCATTTCTATTTGTAAATTACTTGGCATAGACATTGTACGCTTGAACGTGATTTAAACGGCCAATATTCATGTTATCCCTTCATCTTATTACAAAAAAGAAACTTATTTTTCTCTTCTTTTCTTATGTATTTTTCTTTCTTGGCTGGGGAGAAACTTTTTATATTGTAAATGATATTGTGCCGAAATAGGTTTGAGCCGCTGAGGTGTAGCTCCGAGATTAAAATGATAGAAAACACTACAACAGAGCAGCCACCAGACTTGGCGTCCAGTATATTATAATTACAAATAAAAACCCAAGTCATGCTTTACTGGTTAATCTACAGTCGTCAGGGCGGCCTAAAGTCGGTATCACTCAGTCGGCGAGGGAGTCTATCCCCTTTTCAATAGCGGTAGACCAAGGAGATTGTTTCGGCCAATAAACTTACCATTTAACTCATTTACACCTGTGTTTTTCAATTTTTCTTAATATACTACACACACACACACACACACACACACACACACACATATATATATATATATTATATATATATATAAGTAACGTAAATTCGTCGGGGTGGCCTAAAGTCGGTATCAGCCAGTCAGCGAGGGAATCTATCCCCTTTTCAATAGCGCTAGACCCAGGAGATTGTTTTGGCGTCTGAGGTGGAGCGCCACACCTACCATCAGCTCCTTACTTTACCGCACAGATCCCTGAGCTACTCATACGCTGAGTTGGCGAGGACAGGTTTTAAACTAGGAACCTTGTGGTTTCTAGCTGCATGCTCTACCGACTGAGCTAACCCGGCCCTACATTTAATTTGCTAAAATCCAAATATGTGTTATAAACTCCTTTACATCTCGTATATGATTTGAAGACGTGAGAGAGGAGAGGGGATGGACTTTTCCTTTCTTTTTATTTCATCACTGCCCTCAACTTCTTCTGGGCTGACTTCTGAACTGGGTCATCTGTGCCCATTTATTGTTCGTAATAAATAGACAAGACTTTATTGTTCTTAAACGCCACACCTACCATCATCTCCTTACTTTACCGCACAGATCCCTGTGCTACTCATACGCTGAGTTGGCGAGGACCGGTATCGAACTAGGAACCTTGTGGTTTCTAGCCGAACGCTCTACCGACTGAGTTAACCCAGCCCTTGCGCCAAATTAAAACTATGCTTAGTGAAGTTCCTGTGTTATATACTCTCTCTACTTCTGATCATCTTCCGTATCTTATGTTCTTCTGGATGTTCTTCTTGGAGCGCCTGGAACTTTCCATTTGTGGATTTCATGTCTGGTCTTCTATTGGGGTTTTCTCGTCTATCATAAGCCCTGGGTCATTGTTAGTTTTTGGAGAAATGACCCAAGACTTCGATTTTCTTTATATCATTTTTTATTTCTAAATCCCCATCCAGACTACCTGTACAGAATGAGTACTGCAGCGCGCTAGGCACGACTTGCTCTCTGTTAAGTATCTTGCCGCCATCCTTGGCCAGTTGTAAAGAACTTAAAGTAAATAAGTAAGTAAGTCCTGAGTTATAGAATCCTTTGGTAAGTGAATAAGTCCTGTGATATAGAATACTTTGGTAAGTGAATAAGTCATGCGATATAGAATCCTTTGGTAAGTGAATAAGTCCTGTGATATAATCTTATGTTCCTTCGTCCACGAAGGCTCAAAGCAATGTGTGTAGGTATAACCAGAACAGCCAGTATAAGTAATACTGCCAGTGATTGGAATAGAATATGGTCACATGATTATCGCCCAGTCTATATATAAGAGTGGGCGTCTATCACACACCTTATATCCACAAAAATTTCAACACTCTCTCTGTATGTATGTATGTATGTATTTCAGTCTATCTATCTATCTATCTCAACATGTGTATGTGTATGCATGTATGTATTTCAGTCTCTAGTGATTTCATATAACAATATTTGTTCCAACTCATAGCTACTAAGATCTGTTTATCTATCTGTCTATCTCAACCAGTATGTATGTATGCATTTTAGTCTATCTATCTATCTATCTCAACATGTATATGTGTATGCATGTATGTATGTATTTCAGTTTGTTTCTATCTATCTGTCTGGGGCCGGGTTAGCTCAGTCTGTAGAGCGTTCGGCTAGATACCACAAGGATCCTAGGTCAATACCAGTCCTCGCCAACTCAGCGTATGAGTAGCACAGAGATCTGTGCTGCAAAGTAAGAACCTGCTGGTAGGTGTGGTGCTCCACCTCATACAATATTTCTCATCAAAACCGGAAGAAGCCTTCTTTCTCATTCCTCTACTGATTATCACGGTATCTACCGGAAAATAGTGCAGATGAGTTTAACACGTATCAATCAATCTTCCATGATATCGTACTCAAAGGCTACTGGCCGTAATTTCTAACACCCATTTTGGTTTTTACATTAACTCTACATAATTGTTAAGGTGCTAAAAATTATGTAACACCTGTTCTGGAGCTCTGGGAAATGTGGAGTACTCCATCATCAACATTGATTTCAGGTCCACCTTGACCCGGTGTGGTAGTACCTGTTAAGGTCCCATCTATAGGTTAAATAAAACAAAATGGGTTCCAAAGTTAGTTTTTAAAACTTTGTGTTTAAATACATTGAGTACCTATCAAGAATGAATAAAACAAAAACTAGTTCGGTATAGAATAACTCAACAAGGATTGACATGCCGTAAAATCCAACTGTTGCATAGCGCTCTTTCGCTACTCAGGCAACAAAATCGTACATGTTATATACTGGCATGTTCAAACTCACGCTACTCTGACTCGTATACGTTGCTGGTATACAGCGGAGAGCGTTTCTGACCCCTAGACGATGTATTTAGTGGTCGCTTAAATGACTTCACAAGGCATGCTCTATGTAGTAGGAGATATGACTTTATTTCTCTCATCTCAGCTGTACGTGCTGGATGGGTGACGGGCATTGATCATGGGCACTACTACTGCTGGTGTGGTGGAAGGTGGTGGGCGCGCCTCACTGCTCGCTGGCAGCGATCGACCGTGTCAGCAGCCACCCAGTCCGCACTGCTCGCCGTCTCTCTGGGGTCTCCTCTGGGTGGACTGACAACTGCTTAAGTATTGACGACCGCCCACGCGTTTTAATCTTTCTCTTTGTCCCTCAGCCGGAAGTCCTTACTTCCCTTTCCAGTTTCTTTGTTCAATTTTCCGCTTGTATAGAGGAAGTCCTTTGTCACACCAGACCCTCTGTCTACCTTAGCCATTGTCTTCTCAGTTCAATTTTCCTTTGTCTTTTCGAACTTCCCGCGCAAAACAAACTGAACAATAGTCAATCTGCAACACAACCAACCAACCAACCAACCAAGGAACTCCCACTCTGCTCAGTACCTTTATCTTTTTTCTCTCAATCTCTGTCTGTCTGTCTGTCTTTATCTCTCTCTCTCTCTCTCTCTCTCTCTCTCTCTCTCTCTGTCTCTCTCTCACTCTTACACACACATACCCATACATACAATCTATTATACACAAAAGGGCTATTCTCTTTCTTTTGTCTGTCCCTTTATCTTTTCCTGTCTATCTCTGTCTGTCAGTCTGCCTGTCTGTCTGTCTTTATCTCTCTCTGTCTGTCTCTCCGTCTCTCTCTCTCTCTCTCTCTCTCTTCTCTCAGTCTTATTCTCTGTCTGTCTGTCTGTCTCTTTCTCTGTCTCTCCGTCTCTCTCTCTGTCTTTCTCTCTCTCTCTCAGTCTTATTCTCTGTCTGTCTCTCTCTCTCTCTGTCTCTCCGTCTCTCTCTCTCTCTCTCTCTCTCTCTCTCTCTCTCCCTCTCTCAGTCTTACACACACACACACCACACACACACATATACATACAATCTCTTATACACAAAAGGGCTATTCTCTTTCTTTTGTCAGTGCACTGAGTGCTGTGCGGTGAGAGACTTGTTTAAGACTGGAATCTGAAGGAATTGCGAAATGTCGTCGATTTCTCCGGAGAATACCACGTGATTGCAAAATAGACGAAATTAGAAGATTTACTCTGACGGGCATCGATAATTTGGGTCGGAAGAAGAGATGAATTTCCTAATGTGAATGCAATGCTTAAAGGATATAATTAGAGAGAGAGGGGGGCAGAGAGAGCGGGGAATGGGGGCAGAGAGAGAAGAGTGAAAGAGAGGGTGAGCGTGAGAGAACAAGGGGAGATAGGGGAATAGAGGAGTTAGACTGAATGGGAGAGGGAGAGGCAGAAGAACAGAGGAGAGGAGAGAGGGAGTTAGAGAGGAAAACTGAGTGAGAGCAGGGGTAGAGTAAGAGAATAAGGGAGATAGAGAGGGTGGGAGAGTGAGATAGAGAGAGAGAGTGGGAGAGAGTGTATGTGTGAGAGATAGAGAGAGAGATATATATAGAGAGGGGGGATAGATAGATAGAGAGAGATAGAGAGGGGGATATATAGATAGATAGATAGAGAGAGAGATAGGATAGATAGATATATAGATAGATAGATAGAGAGAGAGAGAGAGAGAGAGAGAGAGAGAGAGAGAGAGAGAGAGAGAGAGAGAGAGAGAGAGAGAGAGCGGTATTGCGAATTACAAGCATCAAATAAGATAGAATTCTCTTTTCTTTTTTCTCAAACAATGCAACAACGACGCTTAGCAAAATTGGTCCATATCCTAAGGAACCATGGAAATTTCATTTAGCGAATATTGCTGTGTAAATCTTAAACATTTGATAACAGATAAAAATCTATTTGACACACGTAGATATCTTTTCCCCCTACCCCCTTACATAATAAACGCACACAGCAACTCAAAAGTTAAAAGAATATTTTCTCGACACTTGAAACAAACATGTTTTCTTAATGAAAATCATGCTCGCGCACACACACACACACACACACACACAGACGCGCGCGCGCACACACACACATACACACACACTCACACACTCACACACACACAACCTTGAGGTTTGTTTCGATGTCGTTTATCGCAAATGATTTATACACACACGCGCAACCACACACACACCAAACACCTAAAAATGCACAATGCCTTTTTTCGATGCACACGCTCACACACTCTCATACTCACACCATAAAAGGGAATATTTGACGTCATATTTCAAACCGTCCACTTTTTCAGCGTCCTTTCTTCAGACTTCAAATTTTGAATAGACTGATAAACAAGGACTATCACTTGCTTATCTCCTTATTCTGTGATAAAATTATTTTTTTTATCACCTTCCATATAAATGCTCAAAAAATGCCCTAAATGTGATCTAATTAATAGATCGAAACACTGCAGCGTCGGCCAATAAACTTACCACTCAACTTATCTAAACCTGTGTTTTTTTAATTTTCTTAATATACTACATAAAAATCTATATATTACTTGGCTTGTTCCTTAATCTTCCGATCGTTATGATATTTTTGGTGTGCACACAAAAAGAAAAAAAACATAAACACATAAACGCATAAACTTATAAAAATCCCACTACTATTTCATCATCTTTACATGGTTAGCTCAGTCGGTAGAGCGTTCGGCTAGAGACCACAAGGTTCTTAGTTCGATACCGGTTCTCGCCAACTCAGCGTATGAGTAGCACAGGGATCTGTGTGCGGTAAAGTAAGGAGCTGATGGTAGGTGTGGCGCTCCACCTCAGATGCTAAAATAATCTCCTTGGTCTAGCGCAAGTGAAAAGCGGATAGATTCCCTCGCTGATTGGCTGATACCGACATTAGACCGCCCCGACGACTTTACTTACTTTACATGACATACTATATTCCACCAAACCGAGCGCATATGACCCATCTACACCCTCTTCCACAACAAATACTTACCTTCCCCACCCGGGGGTTCCAGTATGCGTCGGCCACTGGATCAGGTTAAGTAATGAATAATAGCGTCGATCCCAGGGGATAACAGATAAAAATCTATTTGACACGCGTAGATATCTTTTTCCACCTACCCCTTACATAATACACGCACACAGCATTCTCCCCAGGCAATATATTAAATATATCCAAAAAGAATTTAAAAAAGTGTTTGGAAAGTTTGGAAATCAGAGGAAAGTTTGAGACCATCCAGAATACTGCACTGCTGCAATCTGCCAGAATACTCAGAAGAGTCCTGGAGACCTGACGAGACTTGCTCTCACTCAGACTCCGGTGAAAGACCATCAACTAATGCTGATGTGAAAACTCAAAAGGAGTAAATAATGATAATACTAATAATAGAAGAAGTAGTAGTAGTAGTAGTAGTAGTAGTAGTAGTAGTAGTATTGGAATGATTCCCAAAAGCTTAGAAAAAGACTAGAGGAACTCGAAATAAGAGGAAGAATTGAGACCATCCAATCAACAACAGTGTTAAAATCAGCTGGAATACTTAGGAGAGTCCTGGAGTCGTGAGAAAACTTGTTGTCCCTCAAACTCCATTGAAAAACTACCAACAAATGCTGGTGTGAAACACTTTCAGGGTCCCACCACTGGATTAAATATATCAAAAAGGAATTTAAAAATGAATTTAAAAATGAGTTTTTAAAATTGAAAGACTGAATGAGAATGATTAAATAAAACGTATTTTGCATAAAATAACCCAAGAGTTGACCTGCCGTAAAATCCAACCAACCAACCAGCCAACCAACCAAACAGGCAATTTAGGTTATACGGGCGGTCGGGCTGGGTTTATTGCCAAGCGCCTGAGGCGCCTTCCTTGAGGGGAAATGCCGACGGGACCGACGCAATTTTTGTTCTTTCCCACCCATGAGCTTCAGCTTGTGGGTGGGCCCACATTTAAACGAGACCTTGTACCCAATCCATACAAGTGGGGTAGGAAACAAATACTCTCTTCCACAACAAACACCTGTGGCGTCAAAACAGAACCTTGCTAGCTACACCTCCATCAGCAGGAAAAATAGAACTCCCACTACCGACTAAAACACTCCTAGTAACACCAACAATTGACCACCCCCTCTCCTATTAACGACCTCCTAACTCACTAGTATGAGATTGACCACCGTTGAAGCAAGAACTCAATCCAAACGTCCTGAAGAAGGTCCTACAGACCGAAACGTTATATACGTCGACATCACTACCTATAATAAACATCGATCTTATAGAACATCCCTTGTTTGTGTACCTTTCTCCACATATTGTCGGATTAATTTCCTCTTATTTCTCACACATACATAAATGTATACACATACATACGTGTGTGCGTGAATGTATGTGTGTGTGTGTGTGTGTGTTTGAGTGAGTGTGAGTGTGTGTGTGTGTGTGTGTGTGTGTGTGTGTATTTGAGTGTGTAGAAATATAAAAATATAAAAAAATATTCAGAAGATGTGATGGGAATAGTGGTGAAAATTTTAGGAGTCTTACTGTCACTTGATCCCCAACGACAAACTACATTATATTCCGGACTGAAGACAAGAACAAAGTAATCAGACGTGAAATCTACGGTAGAAAAAACAAATAAAACAAATTTTATTCACTTTAGTTAAATAATAATAATAATAATAATAATAATAATAATAATAATAATAATAATAATAATAAACGGATCACCTTATCCCAGCAAGAAGACCAGACCTAGTGTTGATAAACAAAAAAGAAAGAACTTGTCAACTGGTGGATTTTGCAGTGCCAGCAGATCACAGGGTGAAGCTAAAGGAAAATGAAAAAATGGACAAATATCTGGACCTTGCCAGAAAACTGAAAAAGTTATGGAATATGAAAGTAAAAGTGATACCAGTTGTAGTTGGTGCACTTAGAACGATCCTAAAAGGATTGGAAAAAAGGTTTGGAAAGTTTGGAAATCAGAGGAAGGATTGAAACCATTCAGAACAATGCACTGCAGCAATCTGCCAGAATACTCAGAAGAGTCCTGGAGACCTGAGGAGACTTGCTGTCACTCAAACTCCAATGAAAGACCATCAGCTAACACTGATGTGAAAACTCAAAAAGAGCAAATAATAATGATAGTACTACTACTACTACTACTAATACTAATAATAATAATAGTAGTAGTAGTAGTAGTAGTAGTAGTATTGGAACGGTTCCCAAAAGCTTAGAAAAAGACTAGAGGAACTCGAAATAAGAGGAAGAATTGAGACCATCCAATCAACAACAGTGTTAAAATCAGCTGGAATACTTAGGAGAGTCCTGGAGACCTGACAAAACTTGTTGTCCCCAAAATTTCATTGAAAGACCATCAACAAATGCTGGTGTGAAAAACGTTTAGGGTCCCATTAATGGATTAAATATATCAAAAAGGAATTTAAAAAAGAGTTTTTTTAAAATTGAAATACTGAATAAGAATGATTAGATAAATCATATTTTGCTTAAAATAACCCAAGAGTTGACCTGCCGTAAAATCCAATCAACCAATCAACCAGCCAGCCATCCAACCAATCAAACAGGCAATTTAGATTAGACGGGCGATCGGAGAGGCCCACTCCGATGAATCATCTGGTCACATCAAGCTCAAGCACCTATATGATTTCCTCAACCCCAACCCTTTTTATCATATGGGTGCTAGAAGGCTATGACTGAAGGTATACATGTCATGGGAATGACGTTAAACTCTATCTGATGGTGAGGTTCCAGTTCTGGAGGTTTAGGGAATGTGGAGCCCCACTTACTTACCATTGCTCCCGGGTTCATTCTGACCCGGAGTGGTAGTAACTGTTACGGTCCATCTATGAGTTAAATAGACAAAATGTGTTTATAAAAAAGACTGAGTATCCAATAAATTTATTTCAAAACTTTATCGGCATTAAATGACCCACCGAGATTGATATGCCACAAAACAAACCAAACCAAGCAGCCAATAGACTACTTTAAATAAGAAGGGCTCGATGTCACGAGATCCTCAAAAAGAAATATTTTGTATTTTGCTGTGAATATTAAAATGTATAAACAATGAAAGAGATGAGTATGTTCAAGTTTGTGTGATATGAAGAAACTTCTCATTTGATCCCCACGGAGGATGGCCAATGCTCAAATCACGTTTAAACACAGGTTCTTGCTAGAACACCAAGTTTAGCAGTGACAGGCTTGTTCAGTCTAAATTAGTGAAATAGATCACTAATGAGGACTGGGCCTATTCTAGTAGTGACCTCCCCAAGCAAAGGTTAACAGGTTTAAATTAGAGTTTTCCTTTTCCCAAACTGGTTGCCTAACCAAGGTTAAAGAACCCAGTCTGCCCTAATATTTACCCATAACTAGAGAAAAAATTATTAGTCAAATAGATCACTAATAAGGACTGGGCCTATTCTAGTAGTAACCTCCCCAAGCAAAGGTTAACAGGTTTAAATTCAGAGTTTTCCTTTTCCTAAACTGGTTGCCTAAACAAGGTTAAAGAACCCATCCTGCCCTACTATTTACCCATAGCTGGAGAGAGAATAGTTGGATTCATATCTTTCCTAAGGGTATTAGCGCTATGTGAATTGTGGCTTCGTCCAGGATTTGGACTCGGATTGACAAGTCCATTTCCTACGACACTAACCATTAGACGTCATGCCTCAGTCCTTAGATGGATCACCATTTAAGCAACAGCAGGTACTGTAAGAAACCGAATATCAAAATAACATGTTATAAAGAAAAAGATTTAAATACAAAGGTACCTTGACTTATGAGTATCCGAACTTACGAGTATTCCGCCTGTCACTCGGTCAATTCCTTGCTTTGTGTTGTGAGCTAAAATTTGAGGTAGGTGCGAGCTTCAGATACGCTTATGTTAATAAGTTCTCTAAAAACATTTAAGTTTCCGAATGTTGTATACTCTCTTTACTTCTATTATTCTTCTGCTCATCTTTGGTATCTTACGTTCTTCTTCTAGCGTCTGGACTTCGTCATGGGGACTTTGTGTCTGGTCTTCCATTGGGGATTTCTCTTTATCAGAAACCCTGTGTCATTGGTAGTTTTTAGATAATAACAATAACACAAGACTTCGATTTGCTTAGATCATATTTTATTCCGAAATCCCCACCAGACTACCTGCGCAGATTGAGTCGGCCGTGTGCCAAAGACGACTTACCACCTTCGTGGTTTGGCCGATACTGAACTAAACTCTCTTTCTAATCTAAACCGGAAGAGGGTTCTCTCACCGATTCTCACGGTATCTCCCAGAAGGAGGATCAGACTGAGGTCAAGCCGAGTCACTTAATCCTTCAACGCCGCCGGCTGCAAATAATAACAGCCACTTTGATTTCTACACTAATGGTACATAAGTGTTAGGAATCTAATAATTATGTAACACGAATTTATCATGCCATATAAAAATATTGTTTATAAAAAATAAACATTAACGCATATTACAACAATTAATCGAATCGGGTTAGCTCAGTCGGAAGAGTGTCCGACTAGGAACCACAAGGTGTGGTGCTCCACCTCGGATGCCTAAACAATCTCCTTGGTCTAGCGCTAGTAAAAAGGGGACATACTCCCTCGCTGTCTGGCTGATACCGACTTTAGGCCACTCCGACGACTTTACTTACAATACATAATTCATTACATTCCATTTTATTTAGGGCGTCCCTTCATCGTGTAATGATTAGCGAGCCAGTCTCACAGATACACTATTAATAAAAAGCCAGTTCTATATATGGCAAAAATCGTGGGACAATCAGACTCAAAACAAACTCCATGAGATACAAGAAGCTATTGGAGAGTCGCCGACAGGCAACAGAAGTATTAGAAAAGAAGAAGTAATACTCGCCAGATTGCGTATTGGGTACACCCACATTACCCATTTGTACCTGTTAAAGGGGGAGGACGCCCCAGTTTGCCCAATATGCTAAGTTCAACTTACAATCAAACATATCCTTCTAAATTGTAACGGCCTCAAACACACCCTCACGAAATAATCTCAAACAAGAAACATTAGGGACCTATTTAGGAATACAAACCCTAAAGATTTTTTAAGTTTTCTAAAAAAAAAAAATATTATATATATATATTTACCAACCCCTCCACACGAGCAGGATGTGACACAAGGTCAATTTCTAAGCGGAGTTTAACAGGTTTGAATTCAGAGTTTTCCTTCTCATAGACCAGTTGACTAACCATGGTTAAAGAGCCCAGTCTGTCCTGCTATTTATCCATAGCTGCAGGGAGAGTAGGATTCATACCTTTCAAAATGGTATTAGCGCTAAGTGGAATGCAATTACCAAATTATTTATATATAAGATCCTTATGGTGAAACTCGAGTAGATTATTTCTGTACATATTATAATACTAAATCCGCTCTACTTACGTATTAAGCACTTTTATATTTTTATAACACTGACTTACCCGAGTAACACTTATACAAACAAATATTGAGACCAACCCAATATTTTTCACCGATGTCATTCATTTTACATATATATGTATATATATATATAAATATATGGATAGATAGATAGTTATAAACAAAGTAAGATAGATAGATAGATAAATAGATAGAAAGATAGTTATGAATAGACTTAAATTTAATTCTTAATTCAAAATTCAACTCTTAAGTATGTATATATATGTACACATATGCACACCGAATACAACCATATACATACGCACACACACACACAAAAAGTAAACATAGGCACATATACGTAGGCACACACATACACACACCCAAAAAGTATAAATTTAAGTAGAAAAACATAGAATGTCTTCAGAACAAAAAACAAATT
>CM042171.1:4303342-4313342 GCA_023376005.1 Doryteuthis pealeii | reverse complement strand
TCCAGAGTATTTGGCTGATTGAGAGAAAAAGATAGGTATAAATCCGTTTTAAACATTTTTTTTTCATTCTCTTTTGGTTTCTTTTATTTTCGCTTGATCCTATTATTGTTCACTCCTTTTGAGTTTTCACACCAGTGTTAGCTGATGGTATTTCACTGGAGTCTGAGTGACAACAAATCTCATCAGGTCTCCAGGACACTTCTGAGTATTCTGGCAGATTGCAGCAGTGCAGTGTTCAGAATGGTTTCAATCCTTTTTTTGATATCCAAACTTTCCAAAACCAACCACAATTGGTATCACTTTCACTTTCATGTTCCATAATTTTTCAGTTCTCTGGCAAGGTCCAGATTATTATTATTATTATTATTATTATTATTATTATTATTTGTTTTTTTACACCAGCGTTGGCTGATGGTCTTTTACTGGAGTTTTAAGTGACGAGACTCCTCAGGTCTCCAGGACTCTCCAGAGTATTTTGGCTGATTGAGAGAAAAATATAGATATAAATCCGTTTTAAACATTTTTTTCTTTCTCTTTTGGTTTCTTTTATTTTTGCTTGATCTATTATTATTATTATTATTATTATTATTATTATTAGTTTTTCACGCCTGCCGTAGCTGCTGGTTCACTGGAGGTTGAGTGACAGCAAGTCTTCCCAGGTCTCCAGGACTCCTCTGAGATTCTAGCTGATCCCAACAATGCTGTATTTTGGATGGTCTCGCTTCTTCCTCTGATTTCTAGTTCACCTAAATTATTTTCCAGAGCTTTGGGATTGTTCCAAGGGCACCAATTACAATTGTCATGACCTTCACCTTCATGTTCCACAGCTTCTTCAGTTATTATTATTATTATTATTATTATTATTATGTAATTTCACAATAGCGTTGGCTGATGGTCAGTTACTGGAGGTTTTAGTGACAAGCCTTCTCAGGTCTCCAGGACCCCCCTGAGTATTCTGGAAGATTGCAGCAATGCAGTTTTCTAGATGGTCTCAATACTTTCTCTGATTTCTAGATTTTCCAAGCTTTTTGCGACCGTTGCAAGCGCACCAACTACAATTGCTATCATTTTGACTTTCATATTCCATAGCTTTTTTAGTTCTCTGGCAAGGTTCAGGTATTTGTCCATCTTTTCGTTTTCCTTCATCTTCGCCCTGTAATCTGCTGGAAATGCAAAATCCACCAGTTGACAAGTTCTATTTTTTTTAAATCAACACTAGATCTGGTCTCCTGCCTGAAATAGGTTATTATTATTATTATTATTATTATTATTATTATTATTATTATTATTAGTTTTTTACACCAGCGTAGGTTGATGGTTTTTTACTGGAGTTTTTTAGTGACAAGTCTCCTCAGGTCTCCAGGACACTCCTGAGTATTCTGGCTGATTTCAACAATGCTATTGTCTGGATGGTCTCAATTCTTCCAGTGATTTCCAGTTCATCTAATCATTTTTTCTATGCTTTTTGGGACCGTTCCCAGTGCACCAACTACAACTGATATCACTTTTATTCCCATATTTCACAGCATTTTCAATTCTCTGACATGGTATAAGTCTACCAGTTGACAAGTTCTCTTATTGGGTTTTCACATCAGCATTAGCTGATGGTCTTTCACTGGAATTTGAGTGACAGCAAGTCTCCTCAGGTCTCCAGGACTCTTCTGAGTATTCTGTCAGATTGCAGCAGTGCAGTGTTCTGAATGGTTTCAATCCTTCCTCTGATTCCCAAACTTTCTAAACCCTTTTCCAATCGTTTTGGGACCGTTCCAAGTGCACCAACTACAATTGGTATCACCTTCACTTTCATATACATAACTTGTTCAGTTCTCCTGCGAGGTCCAGATATTTGTCTATTTTTTCATTTTCCTTTAGCTTCACCCTGTGATCTGCTGGCACTGCAAAATCCACCAGTTGACAAGCTCTATGTTTTTTGTTTATCAACACTAGGTCTGGTCTTCTTGTTGGAATAAGGTGATCCGTCTTTATTTCAAAGTCCCAGAGAATTTTATGCGTTTCGTTCTCAAGAACAGATTCTGGTTTATGCATATACCATTTTGTTGTATGGTCAAAATTTAATTTTTTGCATAATTCCAGTGGATCACCTTCCCAACCCAGTCGTGTCTAGTTTTGTATTCTCGTTGTGCTAGTTTGCTACATTCGCAGAGTATATGGTTTTATTATTATTATTGTTATTATTATTATTAGTTTTTTTTTACCCCAACGTTAGCTGATGGCCTTTCACTGGAGTTTGGGGGGACAACAAGTCTCCTCAGCTCTCCGGATAAGAGTGAACCTGTAGAAATGCAATTACTCGCAGAATTGAAACTTCACAAGCTTATGTTGTTTAACGTCATACCTAGGACACTAAGACTACCAGCCATCCCATCTAGCCCATATATTATAAAAAAAGGGTTGGAGGTTTGCCATAACAGCCTGAGGGTCGAGACAATCATATAGGTGCTATGGCATTACGTGACGAGCCGATTAAACGGCAGGAGCCTTTCCGACCGCCCATCTAGCTGAATTAAGTGTCAACGTTGTGGGGCGGGTTATTACGTCTGAATAATAGCAAGTCTCCTCAGGTTTAATTTTCGTTTCTTTTCCTTCTACTCCTTCACGTTATTTCTTTTTTTCTTCAAAGTATATTTGTTTGTTTGTTTGTTTATCTGTTTGTTTGTCTGTTTGTTGTTGTTGTTGTTGTTGTTTGTTGTTGTTCTTCTTCTTCTTCTTCTTCTTCTTCTTTTTCTTCTTCTTCGTTTTTGAAGTGTCGTCTTTCTTTCCACCGTATTTAATTTACCTCAAAATCCCGGAAAAATTTATGCGTTTTTCTTCTTCTTCGTCACTTACTTCCTACATACCTTCTTCTTTTACTTCTTCTTCAATTTCTTCTTCTTCTTCTTCTTCTTCTTCTTCTTCTTCTTCTTCTTCTTCTTCTTCTTCTTCTTCTTCTTCTTCTTCTCTAGTTGCTTCTTTTCTTTCTTATCTACCTATTGATGTTTTACTTCTCCTCGTCAATTCCTTCATCCATACCTTCTTGTTCTTGTTTTTCTTGTTCTCCTTGTTCTTGTTCTTGTTCTTGTTCTTGTTCTTCTTCATTTTTTAAGTGTCGTCTTTCTTTCCAGCAAATTTAATTTACTTGATATGTACCTCAAAATCTTAGAAGAAATTTACGCGTCTCTTTTTCTAGGGCATATCCTGGTTTGTGTGTCTTCCATTGCAATCCCAGAATTCCTTTAAAAGATTTTTTGCTGTCTGCGATTATATGATTAACCCTTTCTATCCGTATCACTTCACTTGCTGTTCTGCGTATTATCAAGGTTTGATTTGACATTAAAAAAATTATTGGTTGGTTGGTTTATTCATTTTAACGGCATATAAAGCCGTCTTGGAATATGTTATGCCTAACGGGTAGGAAGTAATATATGTTGTGTATTTATATTTATACTTTTTAGTAATTGGTTTTAAAATTGTGTTAGCACCATTGGGGATCATGTTGTATGGTATTGATTAAGTTCATGTCCATATTCTATGGTAGAATTTTATTTCCCTTAAAAAGGACAGAATGTCCTCCATGTTGACATTTTCAAATAGATCTTTCATATTGTTTGCATTAGAATAACAATTTCTGATGTGAGCCAAAAAAATGCATTCCATGAATAAGTGTTTAACAGTCAAAGGTGTTTGACATGTTTCACATTGTGGTTGTTGTTCTTGTTTGAGTATGTAGGAGTGCGTTAGTCTTGTGTGACTAATGCGTAATCGGGACTTGTATCTTTCTCGGCTTAGATTTAATTTTTATTTATTTATTTATTTTTATCTATTTAAATTTATGGTACTCTATGAGGAAGTTCGTCCCGGTCCCCTGCCTCCAAATTTGCTTTTCGGTGACTTTTCAAATACCAATCCCAACTAGTACCGCTAGAGCGGTGTTACTTGAAAGAAAACAACCAACTCAAATAACAACCCCAACTATCGTATCGGCGCCTATTTGAGGGGGGGGGGGGCTTTTTTTGTCTTAATTCTTGTTTATTTATTTTTTCCATTCGAAAGAAAAAAACATTAAACCGTTTTTTGTCGTAATTCTAATTTTTCTTTTTTTGTCGTAATTCTTATTATCGTAATTTGTCGTAATTCTTGTTTATTTATAGAAATTTGTCATATTTCTTGTTTAGATAGTTTTGAACAGACTGAGATAGATAGATATTTTCGACAGAACACAACGATATAGATAGATAGATAGATAAACACAACGATATATAAAGATAGATAGATAGATAGATAGATAGATACGATATAGATAGATAGATAGATAAACACAACGATAGAGATAGATAGTTAGATAGATAGATAAACACAACGATATAGATAGATAGATAGTTAGATAGATAGATAGATAAACACAACGATATAGATAGATAGATAGATAGATAGATAAACACGATATAGATAGATAGTTAGATAGATAGATAAACACAACGATATAGATAGATAGTTAGATAGATAGATAAACACAACGAGATAGATAGATAGATAGATAGATAGATAGATAAAAACGATATAGATAGATAGATAAACTCAACGATATAGATAGATAGATAGATAGATAAACACAACGATATAGATAGATAGATAGATAGATAGATAGATAGATAAACACGATATAGATAGATAGATAAACTCAACGATATAGATAGATAGATAGATAGATAAACACAAAGTTAGATAGATAGATAAACACGATATAGATAGATAGATAGATAAACACAACGATATAGATAGATAGATAGATAGATAAACACAACGATATTGGTAGATAGATAGATAGATAAACGCAACGATATAGATAGATAGATAGATAGATAGATAAACACAACGATATAGATATTCAAACAACTTTGCATAAGACCTTCGTTTTATCTCCTGTCATGTGTGTGTTCTCTTCGAAGTTTTTCAATAAAATATCCTTGCTAGTAATTTGTCTAAAATGTTTCTTACATTCATTCTGTATGGAAGCGCGTGGTGTAATTGTTTGTCATCAAACATGTACTCGTCGCCCAGGGTTCAAATCCTGGACATAGAAATTGTATTTTTATTTAGCGCAAATACCTTTGGGAATGGTATGAATCCTACTCTCCCTCCAGCTATGGCTAAATAGTAGAGCAGACTGAGCTCTTTAACTTTGGTTAGATAACCTTTCGAGGAGAAAGAAAATTCTGAATTAAAACCTGTTAAATTTCGCTTAATAAATTGACTTTGTGTCGCACTATCAATTAAATAAACAATATCGTTTTCGAGAGAGAGAGAGAGAGAGAGAGAGAGAGAGAGAGAGAGAGAGAGAGAGAGAGAGAGAAGGAAAGGGAGAGACAGAGAAGGAGGAAAGTCAGAGAAAAGGGAATAAAGGAGAAGAGAAAAAGAGAAGAGAAAAAGAAACATGGAAGAAGAGGAGAAAAAAAGGAGAAAAAGGGAGAGAAGAGAAAAAGGAAGAGAAGAGAGAAAAAAAGGAAGAGAAAAGTGTTGTGACGTTAGTCCCAACAGAAAAAAGAAGTCAAGTCGAGATGGGGTAAAATAAGACAAGTGTATTTACAATTAATGGTACATGTACGACTAGCTTGTCGTTAACGGGAACAGTCCTCCCTTTCCACTCGGTGTCTCACTATTTATAGTGAGAACCGGTGCATGTTCTCCACTGTAGGAACGGCCGGTACAACAAAAAGAGAGAGAAAAAGAGAGAAGAGAGAGGGGAGAAGAGAAAGGGGGAAGAGAGAGGGGAAAAGGGGAGAAGAGAGAGGGAAAAAGGGAGAAGAGAGAGGGAAGAGAAAGGGGGAAGAGAGAGGGAAGAGAAAAAGAGAAGAGAGAGGGAAGAGAGAGGGAAGAGAAAGAGAGAAGAGAGAGGGAGGAGAAAGGGAGAAGTGAGGGAAAAAGAGAGAAAAGAGAGAGTAAGAAACAGAAGGACAAAGAGGGATAATGTTTGTTTGTTTTGTTTTACGGCATATCAACCTCAGTGGGTCATTTAAAAAATTGACAGTGGTTGGTAAATAAATACATTCATTATGTACGAGGAAAGGATATAAAACCAATTATCGTTCTTTTACAAGTACATGATACCCCTCAATAAATAAAGAATAAAGTCCCAGAGGATTTTGTGCGCCTCATTCTCAAGGACAGATTCTGATTTGTGCATATACCATTTAGTTGAATGGTGAAAATTGATTTTCTTGCACAGTTCCCAGTTAATCACCTTTCCCACCCAGTCGTGCCAGGGTCTGAGTTTTTTTTTTAAATAGGGGTCTGAGTTTTTTACGGCATATCAACTCTTTAAGGCTCATTTTGATAAACAAAGGACGCAGTTTGGTTACAGTGCCCGTTATTGCTTATATGGTCACCCAATTAAGAACTGAACAGACCCAACGCTGCTTATCTTCAGGTATTTAGCTTTCATTGTGACTTTGTTATGACAACTATAAATGCTCTATACTTTACGAAATATATTGAGCACTTTTTGGATTAACTACTAATGCTATTACAGTGTAAAGCTTGTAACAATATTTGATGAATATATATATATATATATATGAGAATACACAAACGATGTGTTTTGATATGGCATTTTTTCAATTTTTAGGAGAATATGTGCTTAATTAAAGTCGTACCTAATTTTGAAAATTAATTAATAATTAATTAATTAGGCGGGAGTACCTATTCAAATGTAAGACTAAACAAAAATTGTCGGCTAAAAATAAAGCCATATCAAAACACATCGTTTGTGTATTTAACTCTCATACTGTCGTGTAGAAAAAAGTCACTATAAGAGGAATATAACCTACTTGTAAACAGAACGAAAAATCTAAGAAAGTCCGGTTGGTGTAGGGGTTACGGTCAGCTTGACAGTCAGGGTTCGAGTCACGCACAAGGCGATCTTCCTATCTATAGCTCTGCTGATGAGGCCTAATAGGCCGAAATGTACACACAGAGATTGATTTTTCTCGATTTGTTTAGCCTTACATTTGAAAAGGTACTCCCGCTTAATTAATTAATTATTAATTAATTAACTTTCAAAATTAGGTACGACTTTAATTAAGCACACACACACATATATATATATATATATATATATATATATATATATATATATACTTTAGTGGGTTATCCATTCCTTTGGTATTAGGATGATTATAAACTGGTCCTCTCCTCCAACTGTTGGTTGTTGCAAGGTTCAAGTGCGATTTGAGAGCTCAATGTTTATTTTTTTATAAACAGAGCAAAGTAATTTGTAAGGAATAAAGGCTTAAAGACCGGTTATTCAGTGATTATGGTCCATTTCAACCCGTGGGTATCTGAGACCCTACAAGTTTCTTCAGATCACTTTCTTTATTCAAAGAGTTTGAGTGAAGAAACTGATCTGAAGAAACTCGTAGTGTCTCAGATACCCACGGGTTGAAATGGACCATAATCGCTGAATAACCGGTTATTAAGCCTTTGTTCTTTACAACACACATATATATATATATAGATAGATCTTCACCTTCCATTTTTGCACATGCATTGATCACGTCATTGGCTTTCGTAAACAAACGCGCATATAAAAATGAACGGTTAACAGCATCATATTCACACAATCACTATACACTTAACATCTTTCATTTTGTCCCTCACATAAACATTAAATAACAGTGTCCTGAAGATGGTACAATATACCGAAATGCTTAAGTATTGACACATAAAATTGTTTCCCCTAATCGTAACATCCTGTGTTTGTTATATTTTAAAACTATTTTCTTCTCATATTGTCGGATTAATTTCCTCGCCGTATTAGCTCAGTCGGTAGAGCGTTCGGCTAGAAACCACAAGGTTCCTAGTTCGATACCGGTCCCCGCCAACTCAGCGTTATGAGTAGCACAGGGATCTGTGCGGTAAAGTAAGGAGCTGATGGTAGGTGTGGCGCTCCACCCCAGATGCTAAAAACAATCTCCTTGGTCTAGCGCTATTGAAAAGGGGATAGACTCCCTCGCTGATTGGCTGATACCGACTTTAGGCCGCCCGACGACTTATATATATATATATATATATATATATATATATATATATAAATTTGTAAAATTTTCTATTTCATTCACACACACACACACACACACACATACACAAATATATATACATATATGTGTGTGTGTGTGTGTGTGTGTGCGTGTGTGTGTACGTGTGTGAAATAGAAAATTGTACAAATATATATATATATATATAATATATATATATATATATATATATATATATATATATATATATATGAAATGTAAAATTGTACAAATTGAGATTTGATCAGCCCAAAGGACGTTAAAAGAATTACCCATTCTATATTCCATTAGGCACTAATGTCATTCATATTCTTTGGTAAGGAAATTAATAGTGATATAGAAAGTACATTTTCGGGCGTGCAAACAAAGTTCCAAATGATATTACATTAGCTGACAGTATTATTCCATGCCTATTACTGATAACTGAAATATCTACGCTCATTCCGAACCGCCATCAATTTGCAAAATGCTCATCGTTTCACTTTCTGTAGAGAACATTCCCTTAATTACACACGAGTCTTTTATGTCAAATCCAGAACTCTCACAGTCGTAAGATCATGAGGCAGTAAATGCTATACGAGCGATTCTTCTGCGATATTAGAATTTTCGAAGTTTTCGTTTGTAATATTAAATAATCTTCTATTCATATCTATTAATAATGGAGATTCGCTTCCGGTTTTTGTCTGTAACAAAAATTACGTCACTGCTTACATCACATTACCCAAAATCGTCATAACATAGAATCACATTTATTCTACGATTTTTGGCATGTTCAAATTCTGAGTGTATCTATTTAATAAATACACTCAAAATTTGAACATGCAACATTAGACAGTCTTCATTGTTTTTTTTTAAACAAGTTTTAATAAATACATGACTGGTATTATATATCTATATATAGTTTGTTTTATTTTAATACATATTTAAAGTTTACATTTCAAATTGTTTTATTTTTTAATTGTTTAATGAATTTGATGATTTTACTTACCTAGGGTATAAACTCGCTGACATTGAATTTTTTACACCCTTAATAAGGCAATATATTTCAAAAATATATTTTTACATCGCCCGGAGTGCGTTTTTTATTTTGCTAGTTTATGTAAAATTCAGATGACACAACATATCAAAAAAGCTTACTAACAATTGCTTTTAAGTGGTTTTTCTATATAACTGAATATCAACGATCTCCTCATGATGATTTGTTAAACAAACGAAAGGATATAACGTTGTCTCTAAATAAAACGGTGGATTTATATCAACTTTTCATGAGGCGCGTGGTCTAATGGTTAGAGTCGCAGGAAATGGACACGTCAACCCGAGTTCAATTCCTGGACGAAGCTGTTGGCATTTCACATGGCGCTAATACCCTTGGGAAAGTTATGAATCCAATTCTCCCTCTTGCTATGGGCAAATAGCAGGTCAGACTGCGCTCTTTAACCATGGCTAGGTAACCAGTCTAGGAGAAGGAAAACTCTGAATACAAACCTATTAAACTGCGCTTTAGAAATTGACCTTGTGTCGCATCCTGCCCGTGCGGAGGGGTTGGTAAATATATATATATTAACTTTCCATACACATAGACACAAACACTCACATACACACACACACACACGCATATATATATATAATATATATATATATATATATATATTATATATATGTATATATATATATATATATATACACACACACACACACGCACACACACACACATATATATATATATATATATATATATGTGTGTGTGTTATGTATATATTATTTAATTATTTAGTTATCATTCCCACTTTGTTCCCTTTGTTCTCATAAAATCAGTCTATTAATATTTTTCTCGTCTTTTGTTGAATGAATTTCTTCGAGTTACGTCACGTGTCATGACATCTTCGCGTGTGCGTATCGTGGCTCGTCTTTTAAAAAAATATAACGCTGAA
>CM042171.1:4290842-4298342 GCA_023376005.1 Doryteuthis pealeii | reverse complement strand
TTATTATCATTATCATTTTTTTGTTTTGATTAAATATTTTGTGTACTCTTAGAACAGAATTTTTCAACTCTGTCTTAGAAAGAGGAATTTTTATTTTCACATGATTAGGTTTTGTGAAAATTTATATTTTTACTCTATTTAATATTTTTTTCAAATTTTACGTTAACATTTAAATATTTTCCTTCAATATATTTTTTGTTCTATTGTTTCAATTTTATTTTAACCGGTTGAAAAACATTGTCTTAGAAACTTATTTCTACTTACTTAATTTCTTTGTGAAAATGTATGTTTTATTCCATAAATTATCGGTCATATGGAAATCCAATCTCACAGACAAGTTAAAGAGACAGTTCTTCCAGGCTGTTGTCGTATCAGTGCTGCTGTATGGCTGCACCACCTGGACGCTAACTAAGCGACTAGAGAATAAACTAGATGGGAGCTGCACAAGAATGCTGCGGGTGATCCTGAACAAGATGTGGAAACAACACCCCACGAGAAAACAGCTATACGGTCACCTGCCACATATCACCCAAACCATCCGAGTAAGACGGACAAGACACGCGGGACACTGCTGGAGAAGCAAGGACGAACTCATAAGCGACGTCCTCCTGTGGAAGCCAGCACATGGACACGCCAGTGTGGGCCGACCAGCAAAAATGTACATTGATCAGCTCTGTGCGGTTACATGATGCTGCATAGAGGACCTCCCGAGAATGATGAGCGATAGGGACGGATGGACAGAGATTGTCATGGATATCCGCACTGAAAGCGCGACATGATGATAATGATGATAACTCGGTCAACTAATTGCCCAACTCACTGTGCCATGAGATGAAACAGGTTGAAAAACTCTGGTCTAGGAGAAGGAAAATCTCTGAATCCAAACCTGTTGAACTCCGTTTGAGAAAAGACCTTGTGTCGCATCCTGCTCGTGCGGACGGGTTAAGTAAAACACATGCACGCACACAGTCAAGCATTTTACTTTTACGATGTCTGGATACTAGTCTTCATGGTCCAGTTATTTTTCTTTTGTCATAAATGTATACAAGTATATTCACCCCCTGTGGACCCTCTATATTTTTATTCCCCCTGCCCAAATTTGATTCACGCCCAGGGGTCTATATGAACCTGTTTCAGGGGACCCTGTTCGAAAACAAAATGTTTTCAACCCGAGAAAACAACACTGTGGCCATTTAAACTTTGATTCATGAAGATAGATTGCTCAATGTTCGTGATACGTCCGTGGAACTTAATCTTCCGGAGCTCTACATGAGAAGATGGGATATCGGGAAGTGACATCTAATTGCTGCTGGAATGATTTACAGAAGAAAGATGGCGTTGGTTCTAAATTCTCTGGATGGATTTACTCATTCGTGAACCCAATGGGACACTTACATCAATCTCGATGGTGACGACGTTGAAAACTACTAATGTAACATATGCAATATACTTTGTTAGTATAGTAGTAAACACGTTGGTTTACACACTCGGACATCCGTCATATATATATATATATATATATATATATATATATATATTATTACTATTATCGTTTACTCCTTTTGAGTGTTCACATTAGTGTTAGCTGATGGTCTTTCACTGGAGTCTGAGTGACAGCAAGTCTCCTAAGGTCTCCAGGACTCTCCTGAGTATTCTGGCAGATTGCAGCAGTGCAGTGTTCTGAATGGTTTCAATCCTTCCTCTGATATCCAAACTTTCCAAGCCCTTTTCTAATCCTTTTGGTACTGTTCCAAGTGCACCAACTACAATTGGTATCACTTTCACTTTCATATTCCATAACTTTTTCAGTTCTCTGGCAAGGTTCAGGTATTTGTCCATTTTTTTCATTTTCCTTTAACTTCACTCTGTGATCTGCTGGCACTGCAAAATCCACCAGTTGTCAAGTTCTTTCTTTTTTGTTTATCAACACTAGGTCTGGTCTTCTTGCTGGGATAAGGTGATCCGTTTTTATTTCAAAGTCCCATAGAATTTTATGAGTTTCGTTCTCAAGAACAGATTCTGGTTTATGCATATACCATTTTGTTGTATGGTCAAAATTTATTTTTTTGCATAATTCCCAGTGGATCACCTTCCCAACCCAGTCGTGTCTAGTTTTGTATTCTCATTGTGCTAGTTTGCTACATTCGCAGAGTATATGGTTAACAGTCTCATCTCTATTACCGCAAAGTTTACATTTACTATTTTGTTGGGTTTTGTCCTTATGGCATTATTTTGTGCAGCAATTATAAGTGATTCTATTATTATTATTATTATTTATAATTTTTGCTTGGAGGCAATTCGATAATTATAGAAAATACCCATGACAAGTGAATTTGGCAAACGATTATGCGATGCTAGAACATCGTACAGTCTGTTTCAACTTTATTAAGTCTCATCAGTGGTGTATACTAACGATTTCCTTCCGACAAAAAATTTGGATTATTTACTGATGCCACTTCGACGGAAAATTTAAAGCAGCAATTGGATACTATATATATATATATATATATATATATATATATAATAATCCATAAGTTATCCACAGACACGTGTTTCCAGGTTTCACCTCTCATCATTGTGGCTACACTTTAACAGCTACCCCTGACCGGGTTTGAGACCTGAATGTATTTTCGTCCGCCAATATATATACTTTGTTAGTATAGTAGTAAACACGTTGGATTACAGACTTGGACATCCGTCATATATATATATAATATATATATATATATATATATATATATATATATATATATATATGAGATTTTTGGATGTTTGTTTTTTAGAAGCATTGTTGAATAAAGTATATATTATTATTTATATTTTTACTTGAAGGCAATTACAATGCGTATATCGTATAAAATTCGATAATTATAGAAAATAACCATGACAAGTGAATTTGGCAAACGATTATGCAATGCTAGAACATCGTACAGTCTGTTTCAACTTTATTAAGTCTCATCAGTGATGTATACTAAAGATTTCCCTCCGAAAGAAATCGAAACCCGTTGTCCAGCAGGCAAAGTCTGTGACTATACTGCTCGGTCAACATCCAAAAATCTTATTTCCCTCACCGGGGCATGGGTCTAGTTTGTTGTTATTCACTCAATGTCCGCGTACCTCATATGGTAGAGGCGTGCTATTATCATTGAAAGGTTAATTTCGCAGGGATTGTACGATGCGGACCGTTGGCCGAGCGATCTGTTTCTTTCTGTTAAATTTTTAAATGCCATCCTTGCCAGTTGAAAAGGGCTTAAAGTAAGTAAGTCCTGAGTTATGGAATCCTTTGTAAGTGAATAAGTCCTATCCAGCGTATTGTTAAAGGTCCAATGATTTAATCCTATGTCCGTTGTCCACGAAAGTCAAAGTAGTTATTACCAGTACAGCCGGTATAAGTATTATATATTATTAGAGTACGGCCAGCGATTGGCCAAGAGTATGATCATATGGTTATCGCCGAGTCTGTAAATAGCAGTGGACTTTTAACACACACCTTATATAGCAAAAAAAGCCAACACTTTCTTTCTTTTTTCTTTTCTTTCTTTCTTTATTCAATCAATCATCATCTCTTCTTTCTTTCTTTCTTTCTTTCTTTTAATTGTAGTTATTTACCAGTACAGCCGGTATAAGTATTATATATTATTAGAGTACGGCCAGCGATTGGCCAAGTGTATGATCATATGGTTATCGCCGAGTCTATAAATAGGAGTGGACTTTTCACACACACCTTATATAGCAAAAAAGCCAACACTTTCTTTCTTTTTTCTTTCTTTCTTTCTTTATTCAATCAATCATCATCTCTTTCTTTCTTTCTTTCTTTCTTTCTTTCTTTCTTTCTTTCTTTTAATTGTAAATATTGTTTATTAAAATTTAAACATTTATGACGTATACACCTGCATCAGATTTTATTTTTGTTTTTATTATTGTTTATATTTCAAATCGTTTCTGAAGAGTTTGCAACTGTTTTGATTCCAAGGTTATTTACGTTTTTTCTATTATGCTGGGGGACATTGGATAAAATAATATATATGTTCATTGATTGTTTATAATATATATATATATAATATATATATATATATATATATATATATGTGTGTGTGTGTTGTGTGGTGTGGGTGTGTGTGGGTGTATGTGTGTGTGTGTGTGTAAGTATATAAATATGAATAAACAAATATTCAGAATATCAATTCCTTTATTTATTTATGAATGAATCAATTGATCTGCTTATGGTCGAGCGTTTGGGTTTATGTATGAAGGGGAGTCAAAAGTAATGCCATTTTCTTTATTTCACGTTAAGTTTATATATATATATATATATATATATATTATATATATATATATATATATAAATCTTACATTGAGACCCAAACGTGAGCAAGAATCCGACGAGTAAGATCCAACTTGCCAAACGACAATGTCTTACTTCTTCAGTCAAGCATCAAGACAAGGGAGAGAATCGCCTCATTCGGGTGGACTCCATACTAACCAGATTTAATGCAGTCAGACTATCACCTCCTCGGCCCAATGAAAGATTTTTTTCTCATATTCATTAAGATAAAATGAAACAATTAGAAATCAATAATGCCAAGCACATATTTATTAGAATCAATTTTTGTTAATATCAATATGCAAAATCAGTATTTCCTATAACTCCAATCTAAAAAGGGAACCACTCTGATTTACTGATAATTTATTTATTGATCTACTAGGAAAAAAAGAAGACGGGGTTAGGGTTAGGGTTGGGTTAGGGGCTAGGGTTAGGGTTAGGGTCAGTTTAATGGGAAAATAATAGGTAGATTAATTAACAGATAAAATTCCAATTGGACACATGGCCGAGTGGATTAGGCAGTTAGATTAAAAGACAGTTCTAAGTGACAGTTATCTCTGGTTCCCGAGTTCAATCCTGAGTGAAAGCAGTTAGAAAAATAATTAATTAACACAACTCCTACCCCAGCTATGGTTAGCGGAATGAGAACAGCATCCCCCGTGGAATAATAAAGGTTAGGTTCAAAGTTCCGTGATGGCTCCCGAATACGAAAGAAATTCCCGAGTCGAAAAGAAGGTTCCCGAGTCCGAGAAGGTTCCGAGTCCGACAAGAAATACCTGAAGAAGGCCGGAGGGTATATCGGCCGAAACGTTGTACAAAAACAATGAAGATGGGGACAATAGTCCGAATAACACTAATAATAATAAAAATTAATTCAGAGTGGTTCCCTTTTTTAGGTTGGAGTTATAGGAAATAACCCAAATTAGCCTTCCTGTTCACACAGTAAAACACTATTAGTTGATACAAAAAATAGAATTGCATGTTATTAGTATGTAGATAAGGCCAACAGTATTAATAATGTGAACCACTTTTTTATTTATTAATAATTGAGGTCTGGATAAAAATAAATAATTACGAATGTGACGAAAATAACTAGGAAATGTGACTTGAGTAGTGATATAGTTTCGATTACAGACAACACAAAATCTCCATTATAATAAGATTTTAATTTTCAAATATCTTGCCAGATAGGAATACAACTTCATTATTTTTGCACAAAAACCAAGCTTGTGATATTTAATGTGTATATATAAATTATTTTGTTAATAATTGTATTTCGTAGTTTCCCCCCCGAACATACACACACATACATACATGCACACAACTGTCTTTATATATGAACAGAAATGGTTACCTGGCGTCGCCTGGTAGGGGGATTTTTAAAGTTAGTCCCGCATATCCATTATCACTGAATTGTGAGTTGAATCCTCGTGGGATGCCCCATTTAAATCCCTATGTTTGCATTGATCCAGCTACTCTGAAAAGAAATGTTAATGTCTACTATCTAAAATTTTATATGAAAAAAAAAAACCATGCTGTTATCATTTAAATTTATTTTCTTTAATTATGTTCATGAATATAAAATAAAATCGCTATTATTTTTTTCTCAAACACCAAGCCCTGGTGATATTTAATGTGTATACATATTTACTTTGTCGTTATTCGTTTTATTTTCGAAGTTTCCTGTGGTATACATATACACACAACTGCTCTTATATATGTACTGAAGCGGCTACCCAGCACGAATGGTAGTGTTTTTTTTATTTAATCTAGTCTGCATAGAATCCATTATTACTGAATCGTGAGTTGGTTTCCCACAGGATGTCCCATTAAAATCCCCACATAAAAAAGGCCTTGTGCTGATCCAGCCACTCTGAATAGAAAATTAATGTCTCCTATTTAAAATACTAAATGCAAAAAAATCCATGTTGTCATCATTTAAATTTAATTTTTTAAAATTATCTTCACGAATGTGAATCAAATCTTCATTATTTCTGCTCAAAAACCAAGGTCTGATGATATTTACTATGTACATATATTTACTTTGTGGCTAATTGTTTTATTTTCGAAGTTTCTCCTAGACATACATATACACACAACTGCCTTTTATATATGTATAGATATATGTATAGATAGGTATATAAAAAAAAGTCGTCGGGGCGGCCTTATGTCGGTATCAGCCATGCAGCGAGGGAGTTTATCCCCTTTTTACTAGACCAAGGAGATTATTTTTTAGCATCTGAGGTGGAGCGCTACACCTACCATCAGCTCCTTACTTTATCGCACAGATCCTGTGCTACTCATACGCTGAGTTGGCCTAAAGTCGGTATCAGCCAATCAGCGAGGGAGTCTATCCCCTGTTTACCAGGGCTAGACCAAGGAGATTATTTTAGCGTTTGGGGTAGAGCGCCACACCTACCATCAGCTCCTTACTTTACCGCACAGATCGCTGTGCTACTCATACGCTGATTTGGCCTAAAGTCGGTATCAGCCAATCAGCGAGGGAGTCTATCACCTTTTCACTAGCGCTAGACCAAGGAGATTATTTTAGCGTCTGGGGTGGAGCGCCACACCTACCATCAGCTCTTTTAACGCACAGATCCCTATGCTACTCATAGGCTGAGTTGGCGAGGGCGGGTATCGAACTAGGAACCTTGCAGTTTCTAGCCGAACACTCTACCGACTGAGCTAAACCAGGCCCTTAAAATAGGTTTATGCTGACATTTATTCAGACCGATATATAACAAGACTCAAGACACGTCCAATTATCATCATATGTCAACATACATGTTCTTAAAGATACAAATGACTCTTAAACAAACTATGGTATGAAGAAAGGTAAAAAAAAAAAACAGAAAAAAAAAAACCTTTATTTGTCATGAACATTAACAAACTGTAAAGAAAGAAAAGTCAATATTCCCTTTTTTCATATTTTTTTCTTTTATTCACTCTTATTTTTTATTTGTCTTTTTGGCCTTCCATATATTTTCCTATTTCTCTTTTACAAGTCTTGTACAAACTTTCCGCGTATTAAGCCGATCTTTTTTTTTCTACACTGACAAAAAGGGAAAATAGCCCGGCCTGGCTTAGTCGATCGGCTAACATACTTACTGAATAAGTTGGAGATTTGCTTTTAACTAAAACAACTAATCCACCCAAATTAGTATGGACAAATT
>CM042171.1:4280842-4283342 GCA_023376005.1 Doryteuthis pealeii | reverse complement strand
ATTGTCTGTATTTCTGTCTGTAACAAAAACTACGTCATATCTCTAGGTCACAGATTACGTCATAATATTCTTTAGAAACCACAAGGTTCCTTGTTCGATACCGGTCCCCGCCAACTCAGCGTATGAGTAGCACAGGGATCTGTGCGGTAAAGTAAGGAGCTGATGGTAGGTGTGGCGCACCACCTCAGATGCTAAAACAATCTCCTTGGTCTAGCGCTATTGAAAAGGGGATAGACTCCCTCACTGACTGGCTGTTACCGACTTTAGGCCGCCCCGTTGACTTTGCTTACTTTTTACTTTTATATACACCCAAAATTTGAGTAAGCAATTTTAAAAATTGTTTTTTTACTCTCGTTCTTATTTTTACAGTGACGTGCATGGAATTGTATAATTCTCTATAATCGAAACTATAGGCTTCCAGCCACCCAATTAAGTATTGAACAGCCTAATCACTGTTAGCTCCGATGGTCTAGTTGGAATCGGTGCTTTCAGCGTGATTTGATCGTAATCCCGGCGAACTTACGAGACTTGCTGTCGCTAAGACTCTAGTGAAAGACCACCAGTAAACGCTGGTGTTAAAAACGTGCAAGAAATTATATAATACTATATAATGAAAATTATAAGCTTTAAGCCACCCAATTAATTATTAAATAGGCTCATCGCTGCTTGGCGTCGGTGATCTAGCAGTAACCGGTGCTTTTAGCGTGACTTGACCATAATTCTGTAAATCTGAGGAGACTTGGTGTCACTCAGATTCTTATGATAGACCCCTAGCGAACGCTGGCGTGAAAAACTTGCAAGGAATGATATATCTTATTATAATGGAGATTGTGTGATTTTCTGTCTGTAACCGAAACTATATTACTACTCAAGTCACAATTTCCTTAGTTATTGACATCACATTCTCCATGATATTAATTTTATTTAAATCTCAATTATTAATAAAATTGTTGTGCATTATTAATACTATTAACCATATCTACATATCAACAACATGCAATTATATTTATATATACAACAAAATAGCGGTTTATAGTGTGAACGTGAATGCTAATTTGCATATTGATATTAAAAATGTGATTTTATTAAATATGTGCTTAGTATTATTGATTTTTAACTGTTTGGTTTTATTTTAATGAATATAAGCAAACATCTCTTCAATGAATCTTAAATGAAATCCATTAACAAGAAAGAATAACTGTCATTTCATTCTTTACTTCTTCTTTTAACTAAATACTTAAATTAGAAAAAATAACAATGAAAAACGAGAGTGATGGAAGAGTAAGTTTCAGTTGTTATATTTTTCTATTATACTCCCTCTGTTTCAAATCTTTTTATCTGCATTCTTATTTAGTTTCATTAGCCTTTCTAATTTAATACAATATCTTATTAAATTAAAACTTAGATACTTGCACCCGTAGGGTGCATATATTTGCTAGTTTTTTTAATAACCGAAACTATGGACTTCCAGCCACCCAATTAAGTATTGATCTGGCTAATCGCTATTAGCTCCGATGGTATAGCAGGTGCTTTCAGCGTAATTTGATCGTAATCCCGGAGTCCTTTGGAGATATTACCACCCAGGTACGTGAATTGTTCTACTGGCTTGATTCTGTATATCTTCCATAAACTAAAAATCTCAACACTGATTCAATGGAAATAAACTGAAATTCTTTAAAATCAATATTACAGTCAATGTCATCCATTGTAGCATTTAGAACAACAATTTATATACCTAATTAATATATAAAATTCATTTAAAATATAAAACACCTAATTTTTAATTTCATATTTTAGATTCTGTATATCTTCCATAAACTAGAAATCTCAACACTGATCAATGGAAATAAACTGAAATTCTTTAAAATCAATATTACAGTCAATGTCACCCATTGTAGCATCTAGAACAACAATTTATATACCTAATTAATATATAAAATTCATTTAAAATATAAAACACCTAATTTTTAATTTCATATTTTTAGATTCTGTATATCTTCCATAAACTAAAAATCTCAACATTGATTCAATGGAAATAAACTGAAATTTAAAATGAATATTACAGTTAAAGTCACCCATTGTAGCATCTAGAACAACAATTTATATACCTAATTAATATATAAAATTCATTTAAAATATAAAACACCTAATTTTAATTTCATATTTTTAGATTCTGTATATCTTCCATAAACTAAAAATCTCAACACTGATTCAATGGAAATAAACTGAAATTCTTTAAAATGAATATTACAGTCAATGTCACCCATTGTAGCATCTAGAACAACAATTTATATACCTAATTAATATATAAAATTTATATATTCGTTGAGTGTGGAGATGTTTCCTTTATGTTTGAAACTTATGAACTCTGTTTTATCGGAGTTCACATAGAGGCCTATATTCTTTGCTGCCTCCTCCAAGCTATGTAGCAGTGATTCAGCCTGTACCGGTGTATCTGCAAGAAGTGCAAGGTCATCAGCATAGTCTGCATCTGTGACTG
>CM042171.1:4268342-4278342 GCA_023376005.1 Doryteuthis pealeii | reverse complement strand
TAGAGATCACGTGGTTCATAAAGGTGAAGAAGGAAGCAATAAAAACGTCTTTGTTTATTTGTCACCCTTATGAGGTGACAGCCTCTTTGTCTCTTTAACCTTTAAGTGACAACTTTACGAGGACTCACAATGTAACAGTAGTTGTGATATCAGTGTATTGAATGTATTGAATGCCAATGTACAAGCGGGAGTCAAAAAGAAATGCCATTTTCTTTATTTCATTGGAAGTTTTTTTTTCTCCATAAAACTAAGGCCCACATTGAGACCGTAACGAAGCTCAGAGCAAGAATCCGACGAGTAAGACCCTACAATTAAAAATGATGGTTACGAAAATCATGTAATTGGATTTTATTTGAACCTGATAATATGGAAATAGATTTCTGAGTTGATTGGTTGCCTTTTATGGCATGTCAACCCTTGTTGGGTAATTATATGCTGAAAGCATTTTGTTTTATTCAATCTTAATAGTTACTCAATTGTTTAAACTCAAGTTTTTTACACACATTTTTTAAAAACTCATCTTTCTTCTATTTAACTCAGAATTGAGTTCTTACAGGTAATCTATCTGGAAAAAACAACATTTTTATACATAACTGTGTTGTTCCGTTTTTTCGGTGTGAACGTTTCGCATAATAATTATTGTAGCAAGATGGGGAATATCCTGAGTTTTGTGAGAACTGCTGTTAGGAAAGAGAGGAAGAAGAAATAAGAGATAGTAAAGGTTTTTAAAAAAGTGATGAGCACAAAACGGTTGTCGTGAGTTTGACCGGGGCGTGACCCCCCGAATGGAGAATTGAAAGCCAACCGGAAGTTTCGGGTGTTGACCGGAACCAGAAATCAGGTGGTGACGTGGAACGACGAAGAAAAATACCGGTCTCTTTTTGCTTTCGAACGCGTAGGGTACGGACCGGAACTCTGGTCCCTGTTGTGGGATCACAGTAATTTAACAGTGTCCTCTCTCTCTTTTTCTCTCTGCCTTTCCCCCTCTTCCGAACAGAGCACACGATACGAGCATGGAAGTAAAAGCTAAGCAGCTTGTGACGATATATTTCTCGCGTTGTACTTTTTTTATCGACAAGATGACCGCTACGTGCCGAACACCTTTTTAGTGTCGTGGATTTGGAGGCACGTTGACAAGACCCACTATACAACATATATCGCTATTAGAACGTTACGTGTATCGCTACCGCCACGTTACATTATGTCTTCATCTATTACTAAAACAGATTCTCTTGTGGCTATTTGTATCAAACGTTGTGGATCAGCAGTAGGTTTGATGAGTCATTTGAGGGCTCATGAAAGGAAAGGTTCTGATGGTGGAGTTATAGGATTGTGAGGGGTGGCAATGATGTGTAAAGATTATGCTATTGCTATAGGCTATTTTTAGGCTATTTTAATGCTACATTTATTCATTAATTAAATAATCATCTTGAATATTATACACGTATATTTTACATAAAAAAACGTAATTATTTATTTATTAGTAAACTTATAGTTAAATTCTTGTAACTGAAAAAAGGGTGAGAGTAAAAAATAATTTTAAAAATTGCTTACAAATGTCGCAAATAATTTTTTCTATTTAAATTAATACAATTTTTCAATTAATTTCATAGTTTATATAGTTCATTTAAAAAAATAATAATATACAATTTCAAAAGGAACAGCTTTTATTAATTTATTAATTTATTATTTTTTATTATTTTTTAATAATAATTCTTTATTTTATGTATGAATGATTTTGGTAATTGTGACGTAAGCAATGACATTATTTTGGTTACTGGCAAATAGAGATCATATTTCCATTATTAATAGATATATATTTACCAACCCCTTCGTATGAGAAGGATGTGACACAAGGTCAATTTCTTAAGAAGAGTTTAGCAGGTGAGAGCACTTTACAGTGGAGATCCCCTGTGGCATTCAGTTTGATTATTTTTGAGTGGAATCCTATGATCCTTGTGTTTTTCAATGTTAAGCTGAATCCTTATTTGTTGGTCCATGTTTCTTGAATCCGAGGATCCTTGTGTTTTGCAGTATTAAGCACGGTCAATTGAAGGAGCATAGGAAAAAAACCGGGTTTAATAAATAATTACTATTATTATTTATTGATATCTAATATTATTGTTTTATTCTCCAACGTATTAAAATCAATCCTATGAATGATTTTATATAGAAACCTATTAAAATATAATTAAAATAAGTGTAATCTTTTTAATATGCGTTCTTATTTAATTTCGTTAGTCTTTCTAATTAAGTATATTTCATTACATTAAAAAATAAATATTTACGCCCGGAAGTCGCATATTCTTGCTAGTTAGCAGATGGATTGCATTTCTCATAGCACTAATACCCTTGGGAAAGGTACGAATCTAACTATATTCCCTCCAACTATTGGTAAATAATAAGGCAGACTGGGCTGTTTAATCTTGTGTAGCAACCGATCATGGAGAAGGAAAACTGAATTCAAACGAAAGACTAAGAATATTCAAGATACATAGACCAACAAACAGTTAACTAAAGACATATTCGAGCGTGTTGATTACTCGATTGAATCCACGTAGCCCCAAAGAGGCTATAAATTTAAGATGCAGCCTTCTTTGTTTGTCTGTGTATCTTGAATCCTATGATGCTTGTGTTCCTCAGTGTTAAGCAGAATCCTTCTTTGTTGGCCCGTTCGTACGTGTTAAGCACGAGCAACTGAATGCCTTTCCATCAAGGCCTTTAAATAGTTAACCAACTACGTATTCGAACGTGTTGATTGGTCGGTTGAATCCACGTGGCGACGAAGAGTCAATACATTTAATTTGTTACCTTTTTCTGTTGGTCTGTGTATCTTGAATGATCCTTGTGTTCCTCAGTGTTAAGCAGAATCCACACGGCCTCGAAGAATCAATAAATTAAAGTTGTTACCTCCAGCACACCTTATATATCGAAATATTGGTCGGTTGAATCCACGCAGCGAAGAAGAGTCAATGAATTTAATTTGTGACCTTTTCTGCTGGTCTGTGTATCTTGAATGATCCTTGTGTTCCTCAGTGTTAAACAGAATACACGCGCCGTCGAAGAATCAATAAATTTAAGTTGTGACCTCCAGCACACCTTATATATCGAAATATTGGTCGGTGGAATACACGCGGCGAAGAAGAGTCAATACATTTAATTTGTGACCTTTTCTGTTGGTCTGTGTATATTGAATGATCCTTATGTTCCTCAGTGTTAAACAGAATCCACGCGGCCTCGAAGAATCAATAAATTAAAGTTGTGACCTCCAGCACACCTTATATATCGAAATATTCCAACAGTAAGAAAAGGGAAATGTTGAAAAAAGCTTCTCAGACAACTGTATTCCCTTTAGAATGCTTGGAACTCGCTTTTAAAACCAGAAGATACTAATAGTGTGTATAACACTGTAGTAGTGTTATGGACTGATTGGCGATATCTGACTAGATACTTAAAAATAACAATTGAGTCTAGAGTCGTACAAGCGACTTAGATTAGAGTACAGGTCAGTGGTGTGGTAAAGTCAACACTAGATAAAATTAATTACTCTAACACAAAGAAATTCTAATGGCTAAAAGTCGGTTGATGGTTGATATAACACAAATGACTTTTTGTTTATACAAAAGTTTTCATATAAATATATATTATCATTCTTGTAGCGTCGACACAAGATAGGAAATAATGTTGAACTTCTAATGGCAGAAATAGGTTGATATGAAGCAAAATACTGTTTCATACAAATGTTGTCATTTACGTGGAGACTATACAAGATAAGGAAATTTATTACTCGAACAGCGGAGATTTTAAAGGCTAAAAAAATTTGGTTGATATAAAAACAAATGACTGGTTTATATAACTGCTGACATCTCCATGTCTCGAACAAAAACAGTTTAAAGAGTAAATCTTTAAAATGTTGATTAGTTAAGAATCACAAATTCGCCCGGGTGGTCTTGGTCAATTTCTGGGAATTATCATAGCATCTGACAAGACCATTTATACAATAATAAAAATATTGTCAGGTGCCTCACCAATCAGGAAACTGGGGTGGAGACTTGTTGACCCCCCTCCAAGATGTGTAACCCAATGCCATGATTTCGATTGGCCGTCCAATCAAATGCGAACGCGTAGGTGGGTTTTTGTACACCTCCTGGTGTTTACACTGTAGGGCCATTGGTCCGGCATTTCTATTGGCTGGCCAATCAGAGCCCTGGATTCAGGGGTTTGGAACCCATAAAAGAGGACCCAAAAGGGTTCCAGGCAGATTGGAGAGCTGGTTTTGGACCAGATTGTTGACCAGATTGGAGAGCTGGTCCTTGACCAGATTGGATAGCTGGTTCTTGGCCAGATTGATAGCTCCGTCTCACAGCCCTTGCTTTGTCATCTTGTTACTCAAAGTCCTGAATTTGAATCAGAACCCAGCATATATCGCCAGTCAGTCCACAAAATACCGACTCAACTTCAACTCGATACCCCTTTGTGGTTGTACATGATTTTTAATCACTGTATGATTAATAAAGGTCTTTTATTGTTAAAAACACGTTCGTAATAATTGTGGAACAACCTTGGTGAATTTGGTCATTTTAAGGTACAGCCCGGAACAAGCACTTCAACTTTCCTGTGGGTCAAAGAACACCCATCGCGTTAGATTCGACGCCGCGACAGCATAGTATTACATTTGGTCCCGTGACCGGATCATAGTATTACATTTGGCACCCCGACCAGCATAGTATTACATTTGTTGCCGCGACCACCATAGTATTACATTTGGTCCCGTGACCAGATCATAGTATTACATTTGGCACCCCGACCAACATCGTATTACATGTGAATATTTAACAAGTATGAATATCAATGAAGGTATAGAAGGAAAAAATAAAGGGGGGATAAATATTTGTTTGTTCTGCTTATGATCAGTCTTTCGATCCCCAGTCGGTTGAAGATTGGTTTGGTTTCTTTGCACAATTATGGAGTTTCAAGTAAATGTTCTTTGTTGAGGGAAAAAGAAGCGAGTCAAACGCCTTATTCACAGGCTACAACACTGTCGTCGTCGTCGTCGTCGTCGTCGTTTACCAGCAGCTGAAGTCGCAACACTCTTACTGCCGTCACCCTATTTTTACTTATACTGCCGTTTCCCCGTATCATCCAGGCACATCAGTCGAACCTCGAGTCCATCTAGCGCCCAAATCGCATTTCTTTACATTCGGGAGGGTGCGGGTTCGACTCCGGCAGGCAAGACAATGTCTTGCTCTTTTTCTAAATGTGTACGGTAGTACTCGTTCTCCGTCACAGAACGATAAAAGAAATGAATAACAAAAAAAGATCGATGGGGAATAATAGTTGTGATGAACTTGTAACAATTGAATTAGACGAAACGAAGAGAGAAGAGGGAAAGAAAATGACAGAAAATGACGTCTATCTATCTATTTATTTTTTCGGTAAAGGCGTTGAGAATGAAAAGGTCGGGCAATGCGATCTTGAAAATCGGAGTTGGGAAAGCGAATACGAAACCAGAGAAATAACAAGATAGTAATAAGAAGAATAAAAATAAAAATAAGAATAAGAATAAGAATAAGAATAAGAATACTAATAAGAATAAGAATACTAATAAGAAGACTAATAAGAATAAGAACAAGAATAAAAATTAGAAGACTAAGAAGAATAAAAATAAGAATAAGAATAATTTTAGAAAAGCTAATAAAAAATAAAGAAAAGTATACATAGATCGGAGTTGAAAAATGGCTGATGAATTGGAAATTGATTTTTTTTAAATGATGGGAAAGGAGAAAATTGTTATTCACGGATGAGACAAAAGCTTTCCCCAAATTCAATCAATCTTCATCTCTACAACTGTTTCGCGCCAAAAAGAATATTAAAAAACGAAAAAGAATAAAAGAGAAAAAAATGAAACTATGTTTCTGCGCATGCGTAAGCGGAGCTATTGTCCAGTGAAAGACGATCGAATTACAACATATTAAATACAAAACAAAAGATGATATAACGATGGATTCTGGCAAGTATTTATCTTTCCAATAAAGAGATTTCTACTAAGGCTTCATAGACGCGATCAATTAAAGCCTCCGTTTAAATCCGTCTAGAAAAAGCAATATTTTAGCACGCATTTTGATTTTATTTATGGTTCTTAATACTTACACACAGTTACGGCGGCTGCACCTAAACGTCTGGTCAGGGTTTGATCCCATTTCTGTGCCTTAATAATAATTCTATCATCATGACTACACTTCGTGAACCAAGATTAAGAAGGTAGTTCAGGTGACTGTTTATATATTCGTGTACAGGTAGGCACAGTTACGGTGACTGCGATGAAAGGTCTGGTCATGGCTTGATGGCATTGTATTGTCGTTCTTCCATCTGTACCCTAATACTAATACTATTACTATGATTTGACTTGATTAAGGAGTTGGTCTACGTTGACTGTATACATAAGGCTAATATGGTACAGGTACGCCCAGTTACGGCGGCTGAAGCTGAAAGTCTGGTCAGGGTATGATGGCAATGTGTTGATCTTCCTTCTGTGCTTTAATACTAATTCTATCATCATGACTAGACTTCCTGAATGAAGATTAAATAAGTGGTGCACATTGAGTGTATACGTGTTTATGGCTGATCAGGCCAAAACACAGTTACGGCGGTTGCACCTAAACGTCTGGTCAGGGTTTGATCCAATTGCTGTGCCTTAATAATAATTCTATCATCATGACTAGACTTCGTGACCGAATATTAAGTAAGTGGTCCACATTGAGTGTATACGTGTTCGTGGCTGATCAGGCCAAAACACAGTTACGGCGGCTGCACCTAAACGTCTGGTCAGGGCTTGATGCTATTTCTGTGCCTTAATAATAATTCTATCATCATGACTAGACTTCGTGACCGAATATTAAGTAAGTGGTCCACATTGAGTGTATACGTGTTCGTGGCTGATCAGGCCAAAACACAGTTACGGCGGCTGCACCTAAACGTCTGGTCAGGGCTTGATGCTATTTTCTGTGCCTTAATAATAATTCTATCATCATGACTAGACTTCGTGACCGAATATTAAGTAAGTGGTCCACATTGAGTGTATACGTGTTTATGGCTGATCAGGCCAAAACACAGTTACGGCGGTTGCACCTAAACGTCTGGTCAGGGTTTGATCCAATTGCTGTGCCTTAATAATAATTCTATCATCATGACTAGACTTCGTGACCGAATATTAAGTAAGTGGTCCACATTGAGTGTATACGTGTTCGTGGCTGATCAGGCCAAAACACAATTACGGCGGCTGCACCTAAACGTCTGGTCAGGGCTTGATGCTATTTCTGTGCCTTAATAATAATTCTATCATCATGACTAGACTTCGTGACCGAATATTAAGTAAGTGGTCCACATTGAGTGTATACGTGTTCGTGGCTGATCAGGCCAAAACACAGTTACGGCGGCTGCACCTAAACGTCTGGTCAGGGCTTGATGCTATTTCTGTGCCTTAATAATAATTCTATCATCATGACTAGACTTCGTGACCGAATATTAAGTAAGTGGTCCACATTGAGTGTATACGTGTTCGTGGCTGATCAGGCCAAAACACAGTTACGGCGGCTGCACCTAAACGTCTGGTCAGGGCTTGATGCTATTTCTGTGCCTTAATAATAATTCTATCATCATGACTAGACTTCGTGACCGAATATTAAGTAAGTGGTCCACATTGAGTGTATACGTGTTTATGGCTGATCAGGCCAAAACACAGTTACGGCGGTTGCACCTAAACGTCTGGTCAGGGTTTGATCCAATTGCTGTGCCTTAATAATAATTCTATCATCATGACTAGACTTCGTGACCGAATATTAAGTAAGTGGTCCACATTGAGTGTATACGTGTTCGTGGCTGATCAGGCCAAAACACAGTTACGGCGGCTGCACCTAAACGTCTAGGCAGGGCTTGATGCTATTTCTGTGCCTTAATACTAATTCTATCATCATGACTAGACTTCGAGAACGAAGATTAAGTAAGTAGTCCATATTTAGTGTCTACGTGTTCATGGCTGATCAGGCCAAGACACAGTTACGGCGGCTGCACCTAAACGTCTGGTCAGGGTTTGATGCCATTTCTATGCCTTAATACTAATTCTATCATAATCACTATACCTCGTGAACGAAGATTAAGAAGGTGGTCCAGGTGACTGTTTACATATTCGTTTACAGGTAGGCACAGTTACGGTGACTGCGACAAAAGGTCTGGTCATGGCTTGATGGCATTGTATTGTCGTTCTTCCATCTGTACCATAATACTAATACTATTACTATGACTTGACTTGATTAATGAGATGGTCTACGTTTACTGTATACATAAGGCTAATGCGGTACAGGTACGCACAGTTACGGCGGCTGCAGCGGAAGGTCTGGTCAGGGTTTGATGGTAATATGTTGTTCTTCCTTCTGTGCTTTAATACTAATTCTATCATCATAACTACAGTTACGCCGGCTGCACCTAAACGTCTGGTCAGGGTTTGATGCCATTGTGTTATTCTTATTTATGTGCCTTAATACTAATTCTATCATCATGGCAACTTCGTGAACGAAGATTAAGGAGGTGTTCTACGTGCCTGTTTACATATTCGTGGCTAATGCGGTACACGTAGGCACAGTTACGGTGACTGCGCCCGAAGGTCTGGTCAGGGCTTTATGGCATTGTATTGTCGTTCTACCTTAATACTATAGTACTATTTATAAGTATTTGAGAAAATCTAATAATTTGTTTTAGTTCATTTGGTATTCGTGTATTAGAAATACAAACTCCTTTTTCTGGGCTGAACATGTCCTCCATACTCGAATTCAAGGCGAAAGCATACATATAACCCCCATATATATATATCAAGTCTCTTCAGTGTGGCTAGACATTTTGTAAGCTATCTACAGCCGGATTTGAAATCGCCGTCAGCGAAATCCTCCCCAGAGTGCTCAACCCTAGGAGATGGGGAGCATATATAGGGTCATCCACAGACACGTGATTCGACTTATCAATTCTCTTCAGTGTGGCTAGACATTTTGTAAGCTACCTACAGCCCGAATTGAAATCCGATCGGTTGGGTGGCTTTGCTCCATTCCTTATATATATATATATATATATATATATATATATATATATATATATTAAACAACATGAAACATTTCTTTTTCATGATCTTGATTTGTATCTTTTCCAATCTTCTGACTATCTTTCTAATGTTAGGATTCAGTTGAAATAGGATTTTCCCCATACTATCAGCCTGAGCACTTTCGACTGTTTTTTCGGTCGTCATCAGGGGGGAGGGGGTATATGATTTGGTGTTAGTTCTTTTTCCCCCTTTTTCTTGTACTTTTATCTATTTTGTTTTTAAATTAGAATAGTCTATTATTTTTAGAGGGTTACCGTGATTAGTGCATTAGTTATTAAAGATAGCTAGTATATTATGATCTATGTCGAATGCTATTTTAATAATATTATTTGTTATTTTACGCATATTGCCCCAGAAATTTGTAGGCGTTTCTTATTGTTATTTTTATAGATGATTTTAATACTATTTCTCTGAATGTTTGAGATGAGGCTTGAAGATTAGTATTATCCGGACTATTGTCCCCATCTTCATTGTTATTTCTACAACGTTTCGGCCGATATGCCCTCCGGCCTTCTTCAGGTATTTCTTGTCGGACTCAGGAACCTTCTCGGGCTCGGGAACCTTCTTTTCGAACTCGGGAACGTTCTTGTCGTAATCGGGAGCCATCACGGAACTTTGAACCTAACCCTTTATTCAGTCCACGGGGGTATCCTGTTCTCATTCCGCTAACCATAGCTGGGGTAGGAGTTGTGTTAATTATTTTTTTAACTGCCTTCACTCAGGATTGAACCCGGAATCCAGAGATAACTGTCACTTAGAATTGTCTAAACCTAACTACCTTATCCACTATTCCATGAGTCCAATTGGACAATTGAGTCCGAATAACGCAGATAATACTAATGATTTTAATAT
>CM042171.1:4220842-4263342 GCA_023376005.1 Doryteuthis pealeii | reverse complement strand
GGATTGAACGCAGACATCGGAATTCTCCGTTATTATAAATATTTTACAAACGCTGCCACTGTCGATAACAACAGAGACAAAGAAACCGTTGAACAGTAATAACATTTGACAAAGGGTATCTAACGAACCTGAAAATTTATGGAAAAAATAATTAAAAAATAAGTGAATCCAATACTCCATAATATCGAGTTCATTCATTTATTTATTTTTAATGCTTCACAATAACGCCCAATTTAAAAAACACATTTAAATATATATATATATATATATATATATATATATATATATATATATATATTATATATATATATATATACATTCATTTTATATATATTCATTATATATATATATATATATATATATATATATATATATATATATATATATATATATTATCTTCAATGTATATATATATTCAAATATATATATATATATATATATATATATATCTTCCATGTATATATATATATATATATATATATATATATATATATATTCAATTAATTATTGCTAACACATATAATTTACAAAGTTATACGGTTTCAGTCAGTATTGTATTTTTATTATGACACAGTATTTCTCTAATTCACGCCAACAGTTCCAGGTAACACGTTATCGCCATTACTCCCATGTCCACCCTGACCTGGATTGGTAGTACCTGTTATGGTCACACCTATGGATTAAATAGATCAAGAAATGAGTATTAAAAAATGAGTTTGAAAAAAAAATGAATACACATCAATAATGAATAGTATAAAATGTATTCGGCAGAAAATAACCCAACAAGGGTTGACATGCCGTAAATTCAACCAAACAATGGGTGTGAATTGAGACATAGAACATGGTCATCATGATGTCTTTGGATTGCCTACAACCCCCTCGAACCCCCTCACACACCCCAGATAGGGGTTAAGTATTAGCACTACTGTTCTTCTATAAGGATGGTTATGGAATTAAATAACCGACAATACTTGAAATGCCATTAAACTATATTTTCTAAGGGTATTAGCGTTATGTGCAATGTAAATGTTATATACTGTATCAATTGACAGCGCTGGTGTGTAGTGAACTGGATTAAAAACCAATACAGGTTGTACAAAAGAAAGCTGGACTTTTATTTTCTTTCCTCGGTTGGCGTGGATGAAAAGGAGGTGCGAGTGGTGATAGCGCCTGCTTGAATGAGTGGTGAAACGAACCGTAGCTATCACAAATGTCTTCTTCGGAGAGTCGACGGGAGCGACTGAACTCGGCGGCTACCAAATTTCAACTGCTGAACTCTCGGTCTAACCGTCACTTTTTCAATTTTTTACCCAGCATGCTCTGGTCTATTCAAATTACACTGGAACTGTAGGACGTGACTTGCAATCCTAGATTTGTCACACAGTCAATAGGAAGTCTTTTGTTATCCTTCTTTTGTTATTTTTCCGGAAAGTGTGTTTGACCCGGTCAAGCAGCAAGCCTTAGGTGTTTATCACTTTTCTTCTTTCTTCTATCCAGACTTCTGTCTGGAACATCCTTTTTTTCTCAATTCCTTTGTCTTTTTTGAATTTTTTTCGCGCCAAAAGAATTGAAACAATAATTACTCTGCAATATAAACTGCCTAGTCCAGTTTTTGAAATTGAGTCCAATTCTTATGATGATAATTGTTCCTAGAGAAGCGCCACCTTTGATTAGCATTACCGGACATCAAAGTATTTAGTGGGAGCTCGTGATGCAATGGTTGCTGTCGTATGAAATGGACATGACGAGAGGAGTTCAAATGCTGGACGCGGCTGTTTGCATTTCACATAGCGCTAATACCCTTAAGAAAGGTACGAATCCAAGCATCCTCCCTCCAACCATGGCTAAATCGTTGGGCTCTTTAACGTTGGTTTGGCAATTAATCTAAGAGAAGGAAAACTCAGAAGTCTAACCATAAAATAAAAATTGGTGGAGACCAGCAAAGACCAAATTTCAATAAAATCAAAACACTATTTTTATTCGGGTCGGGGTTAAAAGAATATGTTTCTCCTCATTTTATATAAGACAATCTAAAGAAAAATATCATATGACTGATTATAAATCAATGATATATTTAAAAATCAATTAAAACGTGACTAAAAAAGAATAAATTAATATAGGCTGAAACATAATAAAAAGACAAGAAAAATACAAATAAAAATAATAATAAAAATAATCAACTTAAAATAAAGATTATATAAAGAATAAAAGATAATAAAGCAAATATAGAAAAATGGGTGGAGACCAACAAAGACCAAAATTAAAAATTATTTTGAGATGTTGGTTTATTTCTGAGTATAAGGTGTGCTGAAGATCACAGCTTGAATTTATAAACTCTTCCAAAACAGCTTTCTTGGAATCGGCCAATCAAAACGCCCAAAAATGTATTTAGACTACAATTTAAAGATATTGATAAATTGTTGCACAATTGCTCGCTGTTGTACAGACGAACGGACAAGGATTATAGAATTCTCTTAACACGGACAAACTGACGAGGATTGTACAATTCCTTAACACGATCAGCTGACAAGGATTAAAACTAATACATCTCTCTACTTCAAGAAAGGATCAAACCTTATGCCACTGTAAAACTGCTTCACCTACAGCCCCTAAAATGGCCACACGAATCGTAATAGAAACTATGCTAATAATCATCTAAAACTAAATTTACATTGAATTTTTTTATTTATCATATAGAAGATAAATAACGAAATAAAGTACGACTCCTTAACACGATCAGCTGACAAGGATTAAAACTGATACTACATCTCCCTACTTCATGAAAGGATAAACAAATTATGCCACAAGGGATCACCACTGTAAAATGCTTCAGCTACAGCCCGAAAAGGGCCACACGAATCGTTGTTCTCTTCCTCTCTTAAGGTCGTAAGACCTTCTGATTACCTTCGAAATCCCATTATCAGGTTCTAGAATATTCAATTTATTTATATAGTTATTTACTAAACTTAGCTTAGATGTGGCACAGGGTCTGAAGTATGGGTCCCCAGGGAGAATTGAATTCGCTAACAATGGTTTGCTAAGCAAACTTGCTAATCATTATTTGTTTATGTACTTTCTTGAGAGGAATTTCATATTTTGAAATCGTCATAAGAAAACAAACATTAAAAAAAAAAACAGAATAAATTTAGATTTTATGATTACTTAATTGAGATTTCTCCGACGGTTATTACTCTTTGGTGTTCGTCTGTCTCCTCAGCAACAGGCCGGCAATTTGTTTAGGCAACAAAGAAAAAAATATAATTCTTATTATTAGTGCGGCGGGGTCTCAAAAAAAAAAAAAAAAAAAAAAAAAGGACCAAACTGTCGCTAGGCGCTTACTAGATTAGGCTCAATCTGAATATAAATACTTGATTCATAATCGAATTGTGGCAAGATGTGAGGCGAGAGAATTACATCTGGAAGAAATTTGAATAATAATAATAATAATAATAATAATAATAATAATAATAATAATATCCCAGCAAGAAGACCATACCTAGTGTTAATAAACAAAAAAGAAAGACCTTGTCAATGCTGGATTTTGCAGTGCCAGCAGATCACAGGGTGAAGCTAAAGGAAAATGAAAAAATGGAGAGAAAAAAAAAGAAAGAAAAAAATGGACAAATATCTAGACCTTGCCAGAGAAATGAAAAAGTTATGGAATATGAAAGTGAAAGTGATACCAATTGTAGTTGGTGCACTTGGAACAGTCCCAAAAGGATTGGAAAAGGGTTTGGAAAAGGGTTGGAAATCAGAGGAAGGATTGAAACCATTCAGAACACTGCACTGCTGCAATCTGCCAGAATACTCAGAAGAGTCCTGGAGACCTGAGGAGACTTGCTGTCACTCAGACTCCAGTGAAAGACCATCAGCGAATGCTGATGTAAAAACACAAAAGGAGCAAATAATGATTTAAAAAAAGAGAACGTGTCAACTGGTGGACTTTGCGGTACAGCAGATCACAGGGTGAAGATGAAGGAAAATGAAAAGATGGATAAATACCTGGACCTTGCCAGAGAATTGAAAAATCTGTGGAATATGAGAGTATTAGTGATACCAATTGTAATTGGTGCACTTGGAACGGTCCCAATAAACTTGGAAAAAAAACTGGAGGATATGGAAATCAGAGGAAGAATTGAGACCATCCAGACTACTGCACTACTGCAAGCGGCTAAAATACACAGAAGTCCTGGAGACCTGAGGAGACTTGTTGTCACTCAGCCTCGAGTGAAATACCATCAGCTAACGCTGATGTGAAAAACTCAAAAGGAGTGAAAATAATAATAATAATAATAATAATAATAATAATAATAATAATAATAATAATAATAAAATAATAATACAAACTGACGACGGGAAAAGGTAGCAACCTTTCTATGAACATTTATGTTGTTCGGCACATTAAATTATTGGATTTAAAATATATGACGTACAGACTTCCATAAATTCAATATTGACAACTATGCGTGCTCACAGATAACTCTAGAAAGGCGAGTACGCATATAAACATATAGAGCGAAAATACAGACATGCACATGCACATGCACATGCACACACATAAACACGAACACACACAGACCCACACACACAGACCCCCCCCACACACACACACACTCAGACACGCACATTCATGGACATTAACACAGAAACAAACACTGAGGTAGACACACATGCACACACGAGGGAGGGAGAGCGTGAGAGAGAGAGAGAAAGAAAGAGAAAGAGAGAGGGGGGAATAAGATATTAGCAATATGTATATATGCATCTCCTTCTCTTTCTCTCTCTTTTTATATATTTATATATATATATATATATATATATATATATATATATATATATATATAATTATATATCAACAAGTCACTACCATGTAATCATTGTAGTAGCAAAAGTAGTTAATCCAAAAGGGCTCAATATATCTTGCAATGTATATATATATATATATATATATATATATATATATTGATAGAGGTTCTTCACAACGAATGAACATGCTACTATCAAACACACTCGCCAACCCGGATTTTAACAGCATGTTAAACCCACTATAACACTTGAACATTTATAACTCTTCTATAATGCTCCCTTTCTAATAATGTATCAACAATTTCTTCAAATAATAAATTTTCTCCTGAAGATGACCGAAGGTCGAAACTAGTTGAGATTAAACAACAAACAAGAAATATTCCTGATTGTCTTAATAATAATTTTTGTTCACACTATATATATATATATATATATATATATATATATATATATATATATATATTCTCCTGAAGACGGTGTAATTAGAACACCGAAAACGTGGTAGATAGAATAACTTTTCTACAATCATTAGTGATCTATATCTTTGCAAGATATATTGAGCCCTTTTGGATTAACTACTTATGCTACTACAATGATTACATGGTAGAAACTTGTTGATGAATCTATATATATCTATATCTATCTATCTATCTATCTATCTACTATATATATATATATATATATATATATATATATATATATATATATATATAGATTACACGAGATTACACTTGTCAAGTTCATTTTCTATAAGAAAAAGTATCGAATTTTATGCGATACATGCGTTGTAAGTGCCTTCAAGTAAAAATTTAATATATACTTTATCCAGCAACGTTTCTAAATAAACAAACATCCAAAAATCTTATTCACTTCGCCGAAGGGCATTCGATCTGTTTGTTGTTATTATTCTCTCAATAACGCCCCCTTACCTATTATGGTAGAGGCGTGTAGTATCATTTGACAAGCTTAATTTCGCTAGGATGGTCAGCTGTGTACTGTGGCCGAGGCGATAAAGTGTTTCACTAGTGTTTCACTGTGTCTGCTGAAGTCGCGGTTTCGATTTCTGTCGGAGGGAAATCTTTAGTATATACCGCTGATGAGACTTAATAAAGTCGAAACAGTCTGTACGGTATTCTACACACCGAGCCATCCTTTGCCGGGATTACATTTGTCAAGTTCATTTTCTATAAGAAAAAGTATCGAATTTTATGCGATACATGCGTTGTAAGTGCTTTCAAGTAAAAATTTAATATATATATATATTCTTTTTAAAACTATTTCTTTTACCTGATGAATGCTTTTGGCAGGAAATCATTGGTAGTAATATCGTTCACAAATAAATGAATAAAAGCTAAAACTTTTATTTGTCACTTCATTCAACTATATATATATATATATATATATATATATATATTATATAATATAGACAGAGAGAGAGAGAGAGAGAGAGAGAGAGAGAGAGAGAGAGGGGAGATATAGAAAAAATAATATAATTTAATACGTGTGGCACTCAATGAGTAACGGTTATCGACTGTTGAAGTTTGAATCGTTGCCGTGAGAATGTTAAGCAAAGTGCACTTATGTATAAGAAAGAAAGTCCGTTCTCCTTTTGAATTTAATAACATTAATGAGATGAATATCATCAGCATGATCAGCAGGTGTCCTTAATGTCTGGGCACCTGTTTACAACTGTGAACATTTACACATAATGAGAGACTTACTGACCACAATACAAGAATATTTCAACTTGAAATTGCAGTCTCATCTGAATACAAATTTCAATTTAGTTTCGTCTACAGCCCAATTACATTTTCTTACAATATATATATATATATATATATATATATATATATATATATATATATTTTATGTTATAATATATATATATATATATATATATATATATAATATATAAACATAAATATAAATATATATATATATTATATATATATATATATTTATATATTTATATATATATATATATATATATATATATATATATATAAGATTTTTTCAATGCAGTACAGAGTATCCTTGTGTACTTCCCAAGTCTTTCCTCTAAACTTGGAAGAATTCCTGTTCTATATACTAATGCAGCATTATTTATGATAGACATCTTATATAGTAGAGATTCAGTGTCTATAATTTCTGTGGCCGAAACTACGTGACTGCTTTTGTCACAATACCCTCAGGAATTACATAAGTTTATCAATGAATATTTAATTTATAGTCAAAATCATTACATAGAATAAGTCTTATTTATGAACAGTGTCTTTATATGAATATGATTTAGATTTGCCTCAAAACTGCCCACGTTATTCCTGCGTTTGAAATTCTGCAATATGTCTAATATATTACTAAGAAATAGAGGTTTACATAATATATGGTGTGGGTAATTTACATACTGGTTTTAATAAAGCCAGGTTTAATAAATAATTACTTTGTTATTGATCTCTAATATAACTGTTTATTCTCCAATTCATCAAAATCAGACCTATCCATGATAATAGATTTAGAAACTGATTTATATATAATTATGGTAAGTAATCATTTTTATAAGCGTTCTTATTTTATTTTTAACAAAACCGAGTCTGATAAATAATTACTTGTTGTCATTGATCTCTAATATTATTATTTTTATTCTCCAACTTATTAAAAAATCTGTAGTAGAGTAGCTGGCACCCCTTCCGCACTCCACCAGATGGACTGGCTCATAGCCTTAAATAGTACATGATTAAAGTGTATTAATGAGCGGATTATATTCGGACTGACTTAATTTGGCTATACTGCATTTAACCCTCCGCTATTTCTTGTAAGTTTTGTTTTATTAATTGTTTGTACTTTATTGTTCTGTGTTTTTGTATGTATCTGTTAGCACCGGATACTGGTTCTGAATAAATATATTAAGCACTCAGTTTCCACTGTGTATCATTCAACCCCGATGATACGACAAAATCAATCCAATGATTGATTTTATATAGAAAACTAGTTAAATATAATTAATATAAGTAATCTTTTTATAAGTGTTCTCATTTAATTTTTAACAAAACCGGGTTTAATAAACAATTGCTTGGTGTTATAGATCTCTAATATTATTGTTTTATTCTCCATCGTATTAAAATCAATCCCATGACAGATTTTATATAGAGAATTAAATTAAAGATAATTAGAATATGTAATCTTTTCATAAGCGTTCTTATTTAATTTGATTAGTTTTTCTAATTTAATATATTTTATTATGTTAGAACTTAGATACTTACGCCCAGATAGCACATATTCTTGCTAGCCTACCTAATTACCGTATTTGACGGCATATAAGACGCACGGGTATATAAGACGCAGGTCAGATTCAGGAAAAAAAGAATTTAGTGTATTTAAGCATATATTGTTGAAAACAGTCTAGCTGTGCATTACACACCCAGAAACATAGCTGTATAAAAGCAAGTTGACAATACAGGTGAGCAATAAGCATACACAAGACACCTCAATAGCAGGAAATCTATTAATAATGGAGATTCGCTTCTGGTTTTTGTCTGTAACAAATATTACCCAAAATCGTCATAAAATAGAATAAATACACTCAAAGTTTGAACATGCAACATTAGACAGTCCTCATTGTTTTTTAAAACAAGTTTTAATAAATACATGACTGGTATTATATATCTATATATAGTTTGTTTTATTTTAATACATATTTAAAGTTTACATTTCAAATTGTTTTATTTTTTAATCCTTTAACGAATTTGATGATTTTACTTACTTAGGGTACAAACTTGCTGACATTAATTTTTTTACTCCCACCCCTCAAGCAATATGTTTCAAAAATCTATTTTTACATCGCCCGGAGGGTGTTTTTTATTTTGTACTTGTAATTATAATAAAATTAAACTCAGTCTTGATTATAACAATACCAGCAATAAAATAAGGATGCATGCAGTTTAGGGTAGGTAAAAGTACTGAGCGTAAGCTGAGTTAGTGAGCATCATAGAGAAGATTAGCCAAGGCCTACGGGGAGGTCTCAAACTTCACCTATGATGTATAAAATGCAGAGCAATTTTTTAAACCAAAGTTTTGGGGAAAAAAAGTGCGTCCTATATGCTGGTAAATCCGCTAATATATTTGCATGTATATATAATATTGATATGATATATAATATAAATTAGAGTATAATACAACCCAATAATAACTATAATAAGTAAAAGTAAAGTCAAGGTAGCCTTGAGTCGGTATCAGCCAATCAGCGAGGGAGTCTATCCCCTTTTCACTATCGCTGGAGATTGTTTTTGCGTCTGAGGTGGAGCGCCACACCTACCATCAGCTCCTTACTTTACCGCACATATCCCTGTGCTACTCATACGCTGAGTTGTCGAGCGACGGTATCGAACTAGGAACCTTGTGGTTTCTAGACGAACGCTCTACCGACTGAGCTAAACCGGTCCCTATAGCAACCAAAAAAGTAATTTACTAACCTTGATTTTGACGCATTGACAGAAAAAATGGGGACACTAGTGAGGTTGGTTGGCTGGTTGGGTTTTACAGAATGTCAACTCATTGGCTCATTCAATTTTGTTAATCTTTCTAATTTAATATATTACATTAAAACTTAAATACGTACGCCCAGAATTCACCGTTAATAAAATGTGTAGCATAATTGGTATGCCCTAACCGGGAGCACCATATTTGTGGCCTTGTACCAGACACAGAGAAACCTTAATAGGATGTAGCATGATTCTCAGACCTTACGGGGGTGGGCGAGCAAGAAGATAATGAAATTCTCATTATCCCCTGTGACTCGGCGATAGCCAGGAAGTCTAGGATTTTGCTATTAAAATTTATTTAAAATTGGTTTGTCAGAAGAAAGGATGGTTGACCCGTTGACCTCTTAAGTGACCGGTGCATAACTTTTAATAGTGCACACACGGAGTGCACGTGCAAAGACGCACAGGAAGTGCATTGTGCAGAAAGACCCAACTATGTTAAACGTTACGTATTTAGCATCGTGAAAAAGCCACTACGTAACATATTCGAATTAAATTGCAATAAGTATTTTTATGTAGCGCTGGAGATAGTTTTTGCATCTGAGTGGAGCTCCACTCCTGTCATCAGCTCCTTACTTTACTGCACAGATCCCTGTGCTACTCATACGCTGATTGGCGAGGGCCGGTATCGAACTAGGAACCTTCTGGTTTCTAACCGAACGCTCTACCGACTGAGCTAACCCGGCCCCTATAGCAACCAAAAAAGTAATTTACTAACCGTTTTTTAACGAAAAAGTTATCCTCCCTAATACGGCACCTTACAGACACCAGTCCGATACTCTACCAACCTTGCGAGTTCTTTCAACCGTCGGTCGATTGCTATAGGCAATGTGCCAACAGCATGTCTGCGGTAGACTGTTAAACTCTGTCGGGCCACGGCCTCAGATCATCCGATGAAGACGTTGTTCCGTCCGACACGCTGACCTACGGACCCCCATACACATCTCTCCTGCGTCCCTTAACACCATTCAAATGAGCACAATTGGTTCAGGCCTGATTAAAATTTATGGTATCTCCTTCATCATCGACGCCTTAATTGGCAAGATATTATTCAAGAGAATTGATTGGCGGATTTCGTTTATCTAACGAACCTAGTCTTCAAGAGATGCTAACACATTAGTAAGATTTGACCAATATTATTAGACGAGGCTGTTCAGATCAAAGTTAAGTGAGGAAATCGGAAGTTTTCACACCATAGTCTAAAAGCATACTGACCCCCTCACCAGGAAAAACAATCCTGAGGTCACAAGGAGCGTGTACGATTTAACTTGACCGCTTCAATTAGTCGATACAGCGCAAGAATTGTTACTTACTATGCTTCAGCTGGAGTATACGAGTATATTTGTCGCATACCCCACTTGTATGTACTGGGCACAAGGCCTCGTTTTTACGTGGGCCCACCCACAATCCGAAGCTCATGGGTGGGAAAGAACAAAAATTGCGTCGATCCCTTCGGCATTCCCCCACAAGAGGGGCGCCTCAGGCGCTGGGCAATAAACCCAGCCCCGTCCGTTAAAATCAAGGGGGCAGGTATTGCCTGGGGGGATAGCCCCCTGGAATCGTCGCTATTATTTGATTCTTGTCAAGACCAGCGGCCGAAGTTCGCTGACCCCCGGTGTTAACCGGAAAACCGAGTGTGCAATGAGTTCATAAACAAAAAAGATTACACTGAGTATACGAGCATTCTACGTAAACCGGTAATCTGACCATTAGCTACATAAATGAGATTTACCTCCCCTTGTTTCTTTCACTTTGACGAAGCCGTCTGATTTTGGTCACCAATTTTCATTTCCATGTAATCATTACAACTTCATGTTTTAACACGAAAATATCATAAAATGTGATCTTAATAACAATTGAGTTCATTTCAAATAATGCGCAAGCACAATTAAGAACACATTTTATGATATTTTCGTTTTAAAACATGCTGTTGATATTGATTGAAACAAATTCGTATTTTCAGTGTAGATTTACGGAATCAATATAACGAATGTCTTAACACGAAAATATCATAAAACGCGTACTTAATTGTGCTTACGCATTATTTGATGGCTTTGGAAATGAATAACCGGTGAATGTTGATATGCCATTAAATAAAGAAACCTAAACCCATGTTGACCCACCAGCAAAAGTTTCTCAGGTGTCCATTAGACCTGTTCGGACATTATTTGCCGTTAGGTTGACTGCCCAAGAGCGATGGTTGATAGGGATGAATGATGACAGACAGACAGACAGACAGACAGAGAAAGAAAGAAAGGAAGAAAAACACATACACACATGCGTACTGAAATAAACACGGAGGCAAACAGAGAAAGAGAGAAGCAGAAAAAAACAGAGAGAGAGAGGGGGAGGAGAGAGAGAGAGAAAGAAGGAAAGAGAGAGAAAGAGAGAGAGAGAGAGGGGGAGAGATAGAGTGTGTGATCCAAGGAAGATGGGCTATCTGTACACTTTGACAATGATAGAGCTAAAATTCTGGGCTTCTTTGAGGGAATATCAGTTAATTGCCAGGATCTCTGCGACTATTTTTACCATTTACGGTAGGTGCCATTTTGTTTATGTTGGATCCTATTCTGTCTGAGAATGTCTTCATTTGTCTTTGACGCTTTTAGTCACAGCCACTTCCTTTTAATATTTGATTCTGTGTCACTTTGTAATTATCATTACGTATTCGGAGAATGGATCGTCACAAAATGCGAAGTGAAAAGACCAAAAAAGAAAAAGAGTTATTGCCGAAGATAAGGAATGATAAATATCATGTAAAGGAACGGCTTAATTAGTGTATAATTCAATTATCATCTGTAAAAATTAGTTTCTTCTTAACTCAGACAGACACAAAATGGTTGAAAGGTTTGCTGTGTGATTACGTTCCAACATGAAGCAGGAATCAACTCTTATATAACGACGATGACAATGAAAGGACGTGGTTTCAGCTTCCGTTTAGTTTCTTTGTTTAATGTCATATTAATGGTATAATTTGTTTAATGACACACTTTGTTTAATCTCATATTAATGGCATAATTTGTTTAATGTAATAATGATAATTTGTTTTGTTTAATCTCATATTAATGGCATAATTTGTTTAATGGTATAATTTGTTTAATGACATACTTTGTTTAATCTCATATTAATGGCATAATTTGTTTAATGGTATTAATTTGTTTAATGACATACTTTGTTTAATCTCATATTAATGGCATAATTTGTTTAATGGTAAAATTTGTTAATCTCATATTAATGCATAATTGTTTAATGTATAATTTGTTTAATGACATACTTTGTTTAATCTCATATTAATGGCATAATTTGTTTAATGGTAAAATTTGTTTAATGACATACTTTGTTTAATCTCATATTAATGGCATAATTTGTTTAATGGTATAATTTGTTTAATGACACCTTTTTTTAAAACTCATTTTAATGGCATAATTTGTTTAATGGTATAATTTGTTTAATGACATACTTTATTTAATCTCATATTAATGGCATAATTTGTTTAATGTTATAATTTGTTTAATGACATACTTTGTTTAATCTCACATTAATTGCATAATTTGTTTAATGGTATAATTTGTTTAATGGTATAATTTGTTTAATCTCATATTAATGGTATACTTTGTTTAATGGTATAATTTGTTTAATAACATACTTTGTTTAATCTCATATTAATGGCATAATTTGTTTAATGGTACAATTTGTTTAATGACATACTTTGTTTAATGGCATATCCACCTTCTTGTAGAAGAACAGTCCAGCACATTATCCTGAACAAGACAGTAACTCCCACACATGGTCATCTCGGATTCGACTGATTCGCAGGAAAGTAGTATTGATACTAATAATATTTTTAATAAGGGGTGAGGAGAATTGTTAATTTGATTACTTACCTCGATTGGGAACATGTAAGATTTTGACATCCTTGGAACTCTGTGTGTCTGTGTGTCTGTCTGTCTCTCTCTGTCTCTGTCTCTCTTTCTCTCAGTTTGCAAATCTACAATGTCTTCCTTCTACATGACAATGCTTTACCACACACAAATATCAGGACAAGGGAGAAAATCGCCTCATTCGGATGGAAAACTTTTCTGCCTCCTCCATACTCCCCAGATTTAGCGCGTTCAGACTATCATCTCTTCGGTCCCATGAAAGAGGGGTTGAGATGCGAACATTATTCCAGTGACTAAGAAGTGAAATATGTAGTGAAGAAGTGGCTCAAAGAACAGTCAACAGAATTTTACGGGCCAGGGATGCATGCTCTCATTCGAAGGTGGAACATTGCTATTGAGTGAAACGGTGACTAGGTGGAGAAGAATGGATGTGAGCCACAGAGGACCAGCTTCATTTTGATGTATGATACAAAATGGCAGTACTTTTTGACTCAGCTATGTGGAGAAGTAAGGATGTGATCCACAGAGGACCAGCTTCATTTTGATGTATGATACATGTTTCTTTTTTGTGATTATACCTGTCCTAAACAAAATGGCATTACTTTTTGTCTCCGCTCGTATTTCCTAAGAATAGCTTTTCTGGACAAATGACTATGTGAAGAAGTATGGACGTGATCCACAGAGGACCAGTTTCATTTTGATGTATTTTACATGATCCTGTGTTGATAATTATATTTGTCCTAAACAAAATGGCATTACTTTTTGAAGAAGTGGCTCAAAGAATAGTTAATAGAATTTTACGAGAAAAGGATACATTCACTCATTATTCGCTATTGAGGGAAACGGTGCCTATGTGGAGGAGTAGGGATGTGATCCACAGAGGACGAATTTTATTATGATGTATGATACATCTTTTTGTATTGATAATTACAACTGTCCTAAAGAAAATGGCATTATTTTTTAGTTACGTATGTGGAAAAGTAGAGATGTGATCTACAGAGAACCAGCTTCATTTTGATGAATTATACATGTTCCTGTGTTGGTAATTATACCTGTCCTAAACAAAATGGCATTACTTTTTTACTCTCCTATGTGGGGAAGTAGGGATTGATCCACAGAGGACCAGCTTAATTTTGAAATATGATACATGTTCCTGGGTTGGTAATTATACCTGTTCTAAACAAAATGGCATTAATTTTTTACTTACCTATGTGGAAAAGTAGGGATATGATCCACAGAGGACCAGCTTCATTTTGATGTATGACACATGTTCTTGTGTTGGTAATTATACCTGTTCTAAACAAAATGGCATTACTTTTGTACTTACCTATGTGGAAAAGTAGGGATGTGATTCACAGAGGACCAGCTTCAATTTGATGTATGATACATGTTCCTGTGTTGGCAATTATACCTGTCCTAAAAATGATATTACTTTTTGACTCAAACTTATTCGTAGGTAGAACATTGCTATTAAGAGCAACGGTGACTATGAGGAGAAGTAGGGATGTGATCCACAGAGGCCAAGCTTCATTTGATGTATAACACATGTTCTTGTTTTGGTAATTATACCTGTCCTAAACAAAATTGCATTTCTTTTTGACTCACGTATGTAGAGAATTAGGGATGTGATCCAAAGAGGACCAGCTTCATTTGATGTATAAAACATGTTCTTGTTTTGGTAATTATACCTGTCCTAAACAAAATTGCATTTCTTTTTGACTCACGTATGTGGAGAAGTAGGGATGTGATCCACAGAGGACCAGCTTCATTTGATGTATAAAACATGTTCTTGTGTTGGTCATTATACCTGTCCTAAACAAAATTGCATTTCTTTTTGACTCACGTATGTGGAGAAGTAGGGATGTGATCCACAGAGGACCAGCTTCAATTTGATGTATGATACATGTTCCTGTGTTGGTAATTATACCTGTCCTAAAAATGGCATTTCTTTTTTACTCACTTATGTGTAGAAGTAGGGATGTGATCCACAGGGGACCAGCTTTATTTTGATGTATAACACATGTTCCTGTGTTGGTAATTATACCTGTCCTAACCAAAATGGCATTACTTTTTTACTTACCTATGTGGAGAAGTAGGGATGTGATCCACAGAGGACCAGCTTCATTTAGAAATAGGATACATGTTCCTGGGTTGGTAATTATACCAGTCCTAAACAAAATGGCATTACTTTTTGACTCACCTATGTGGAGAAGTAGGGATATGATCCACAGAGGACCAGCTTAATTTTGATATATGATACATGTTCCTGTGTTGGTAATTATACCTGTCCTAAACAAAATGACATTACTTTTGTACTTACCTATGTGGAAAAGTAGGGATGTGATTCGCAGAGGACCAGCTTCAATTTGATGTATGATACATGTTACTGTGTTGGTAATTATAACTGTCCTAAAAATGGACATTACTTTTTGACTCTCCCTTGTACATACATTATATACGTATATTTATTTTTGTTCTTATTGCAGCTCTTTGTTTAATACTCCTATAATTTTGCAAAGAGACGTTATCATTGGAAGTGTTGTTTGTACTGTTGATCACATTCTTTTTGTTTGAGATTCCTTCTATGATTTCGATTAGCCATTTCCACTCTAAGAGTTCTTCGGGCAATTTTTGTATAAGATAACATTCTCTAATTTCCAGACGTCATTAGCATTCCAAGAAATAGAACAATAGTCCATGTCGATTTAGATATTCTTGTGTAAGGTACCTTCTATAATTTTGGCAAGAGATATTATTATGCCTACACTATTTTCTTTTTACTATTGATCTCATTCTTGTTGCTCAAGATACCTTCTGTAATTTCTAGAAGTCATTAGCATCGAACAAAAGACCTCGTTGATATATTTCTTTTTAGTTAGGAAGCATCGATAATTTTGAGAAGTCAGTTAATTATTATCAATATGAGCAGTTTGTCTTTTATTTATGTTCATGTATATATATATATATAATATATATATATATATATATATATATATATATATATATATATATATATATATATATGAAGATAGGATGGATGGGTTTAGAATCCGACAATATGAGGTAGATAAAAGGATAAGTGAGCAAGAAATGAATAACTCAAAACAAATCAAGGGTTGAAATGATTTCGTCCGTGTGACCCGGACATCGTCAGTCGGAAATCATATATATATATATATAATATATATATATATATATATATATATATATATTATATATATATATATATATATAATATATATATATATATATATATATATATATATATATATATATATAATATATATAATATATAATATATATATATATATATATATATATATATATATATATATATATATATATATATATATATATATTATATATATATATATATATACAGGGTGTCCCAGAAGTCGCGCACCATATAATTTTAAAAAAAAGTTTTTATTGTATATGGGTGAGAAATTAACAATACAAGAAAGAGTTAAATTGTTTTTTTATGTTTGGAAGAGATGGGGCTACACACTGCTCTGTAGCTGAAGAATTCAACCGCACTCATCCCGAGCGAGAAAAACCATTGAACCATACCACTGTCTGCCGTTTGATAAAACGTTTCCAAGAAACTGGCTCACTTGCTGATCGCGAGAGATGTGGTCGACGAAAGAGTGCAACTGATGAAGCAACATCAACTATGGTTTTGGCGAATGTTGCTAGAAGCCCCGTGAAATCAGTAAGGAAAATAAGCCAGGAGCTTACGATTAGCAAATCAGCAGTACATCGTATTCTTAAGACACAGAAATTTCATCCGTACAAAGTGCATATTGAGAATTGATGTATGTATCAATGAAGGGGGTGAACAATTTGAGCATCTATTATGATTTTGATGAATAAAATTGATATTAATGTCTTTTTATACTTTTTATATGTATTTTCATACATGGTGTGCGACGTCTGGGACACCCTGTATATTGTGTATTTTGGCAGCAAGTTATTCTCAAGGTATGTGTTTTATTAAACAATACGGAATATTCCTTTTTCATTTTTTGTATTAATATCTTTTCCAGTCTTCTAAAACAAATACGAAAAAAATACTACCAAACAACAAATCTAAAACAGATATTCTATCAAATAAACCCAGAAAAACTACTCGGATACATAAAAGAAGCACACATCTACAACAAAATCTAAAAATATTCCCAAAAAAATGAAAACACAAAAATATGTTAAAAAGATTCATCTAAAAGTTGCATTCACAAAAAATATGTAAAAATAAAAAATCTTCAGAAAATTAAACAGAAAATTAAACATTATTACCAATTCATTTCAAAAACGTAGTCGGCATTAAATGACCCATTGAGGTTGATATGCCGTAAAACAAGAACAAAAAAAAAAAAAAGAAAGTCTTCTGGCGATCTTTTTTGAGTCTGGATCCAATTGATTTATGATATTTCCCATGCTAATTTCCCGAGAGCTTTCGACTGTTTCGCCAGTCGTCATCATGAGGTTACGTAATTTGTTTTTTAGTTAATTCTTTAGTTCTTTTATGTATGTTTTTATCAAATTTGGAGAGTCTATTATTTTTAAGAAGGGGGTGTTAGTTAGGTGTTAGTTATTAAAGATATTCAATACGTTGTCTCCGACTTTAAATGCTATTTTGTTAATGTTAGGGTTTTTTATTTTTTATGCATATGGCTTCTAGGATCTGTAGGCGTTTCTTATTATTTTTGTAGATGATTTTAGTATTTTCGTTTAAGATTTTTCTAATTTCGGGGGAGGTGGATTTTTCTGGGTGTTTTTTAATCAAATGTTTTTTATAGGATATTAGTATGGAGAATATCATAAATCAATTAAATCCAGACTAAAAAAAAGGTCGCCAGAAGATGGGAAAAGATATTAATACAAAAAATGAAGAAGGAATACTCTGTATTGTTTAATAACACATGCCTCGAGAATATATATATATATATATATTATATATATATATATATATATATATATAATATATATATATATATATATACTTAACTAGAAATGCCATAACAAGACGACAACGACTTCAGTTCCAGTGATCTTCTCAAAAAAGAGATTTTATCTCGAAATATCAAGAATAAATTACAGGTTAACAAACAACACCATTGTTAACTTATTATTTTTTTCTTTTCACCTGCATTGTGATAGCCTTCAAAATCAACCTCCAAACCATTATTATTATTATTATTATTATTATTATTAATATTATTATTATCATTATTATTATTAGAGTGTGCACAGAAATAACCTACTCGAGTTTTATCATAACCCTGAAGATCCTTATGGAGAAAGTCGAATAGGTTATTTCTGTGCACACTATAATAATAATAATCTGCTCTACTTACGTATTGAGCACTTTATATTTGTTATAACGTTGACTTATCTGGGTAAAACTTTTATCAACTAAATATTGAGACCAATTTCACCAGTAAGTATTTCCTTATATATATATATATATATATAATATATATATATATATATTATATATATATATATATTTTCATAAAAACATAAACAGTATCATACGTTATTCAACTGCGATCGAATGAAACGGAAAAAGAAAGACCAAGAAACGATTTTTTCTTCCGTTTTTTTCGTCTCTTTTAAACCTCCTTTTAACTTTATAAATAGTTAGTCGTAGTTTAATAAAGTATGATACTGTTTAAATTTATATAAATCAGAAAACAAATCAGATATTAATAACTACATTGGTCACACAACCACAACACCCTCCCGTCGTCTTTCATACCACCTCTGTGATACTAGTGCCATAAAACAACATCTGTTTACAAAACATACATATCAATTTACATAATCTGACATAAGAAATATTCTCAACGAAAATACCAAAATCCTTTATTACATAGCAATAAAAAAACGCCTAAGAATTCTTGAAGCGCTTTGTATAAAAAAACAACAAAATAAAACTAATAAAATAACATTTAGTACGGGTTAGGATATACTAAAAATTTTCAATAACTAACACTACTCTTAACAACCCACAAAAATATGATAATGGACTTTGCTAATTTGAAAGAGCAATGAATGAATAAATTCAAAGGATAAGGAAAAAAACCTAACACACTACAAGATAAGGTCGCCCGATGACGACCGACGAAACGGTTGAAAGCGCTAGGGTAAAGAACATGGGATAGTTTCTTTACCATATGGATCATGAATTACGAAAAACGACTAGAAGACCAGAAAGAACTAAAGATAAAGGTACTTTTCATCATAAATTTATAAAAATTCAGAAAACCTTTACAAAAATTAAATTGGCATAAATATGCAAAAAAATATCTTTAAATATAGGTTGGTTGGATTTTTGTTGCGACCTTGTGGCACAGTTATCAATTAATAATGCCGATTCGGTCTCTATTTGTCTGTAACCGAAACTATATCACTGATAGCATCACATTACCCAAAATCGTCATAACATAGAATAAATACACTCCAAATTTGAACATGCAACATTAGACAGTCCTCATTGTTTTTTTAAAACAAGTTTTAATAAATACATGACTGGTATTATATATCTATATATAGTTTGTTTTATTTTAATACAAATTTAAAGTTTACATTACAAATTGTTTTATTTTTTAATTCTTTAATGAATTTGATGATTTTACTTACTTAGGGTACAAACTCGCTGACATTGAATTTTTTACACCCACCCCTCAGGCAATATGTTTCAAAAATCTATTTTTACATCGCCCGGAGGGTGTTTTTTATTTTGTTAGTTTATGTAAAATTCAGATGACACAACATATCAAAAAAACTTACTAACTAGTACATAGAATAAAGAATACACTATAATGATTAGAATTAATAAAAGCTGTTCCTTAGAATTGGATATTTAAATATTTTCCATCTTAATAAGAATTTGAGCTTGCAACCTTTGACGATCCTCAATGTTTTTACAACAAGTTTTGATAAATACGTGTATATCATCTTTTGACTAAAACATATTCATTATTTATCTCATTTTCAACAATATCCGCTCCTTTAGGGTCGTGTTTTTTTCTTTGTCTTTTTTCCATACATGTTGAGTAGGGTCCACAGTGCTTTCATCTGTTTCTCTTACCTTTGAAATATCATGTGGATATGATATTCTCCAAGACTTCCTTCTTCTTCGTGTGTTTCCCAAGTGTCTCTTTCTGATTGTTATCGAATATTTCTTTGTATTGACTGTTCTTTTTAGAACTTCCTCATGCAATGTCCATGTTTTTTTAATTCTCGTATGTCCACTGGAACAGAAGTTCTTCTGAAAACAGAAGGACCTTGTAAATTCTCTTGGGAACACAGATCTACAAACTCTATTGTACATATCATGGAGATGAAAGATATTGGTTGAAATATATATAATATATATATATATATATATATATATATATATATATATATATATATATGTATATATATATATATGTGTGTGTTGTGTGTGTGTGTGTGTGTGTGTGATATACTGAACAATTTGAAAAAAACACAGGTTCAATAAAATGAGTGATATTTATTCAACCAGAGCTGCAGTGTTTCAATCTGTTTAGTAGATCTTCTTCAGGTTTTTTGTTGATATAAGAAAATATCATATGATATATGATACGTATCTCAAAATTATATATATATACGTGCGTGCGTGCGTGCGTGTGTGTGTGTGTGTGTGCGTGTGTGTGTGTGTGTGTGTGTGTAAAAGAAATGACTTACCGGTAAAAAATATTGGGTGGGTCTCAAATATTTGGTTGGTATAAGTGTTACTCGGATAAGTCAGCGTTTTAATAAATATAAAGTGCTCAATACGTAAGTAGAACGGATTTAGTATTATTAGGTGTACATAAATAACCTACTCAGGTTTCAACATAATGATCTTCAGGGTTAGATCCACTGAATTAATCAAGATATTGATTAATTGCAGTTAACTGCGGGAGTTCATGTTGTAATTATGACCGTTGAAAACAGTTTCGCAGTTAATGAACGCTGTTGCGTCATTTTGAAAAGTTGAATGACAAACGCGATGTTGATATGTCGTAACTGTAGTTGTTAATATGGAATATTTAAAAATGTATATAGTCTTAAAAAATAATCCTGAAGATCCTTATGGTGAAACTCGAGTAGTTTATCTTTGTACACATTATAATACTATATATATATATATATATATATATATATTATTATTATTATTATTGCTGATAATTTACTTACGAAGATTTCGTCAGATTTCGATAGGATGGTCAGCTGTGTACTGTGGCCGAGGCGATAAAGTGTTTCACTAGTGTTTCACTGTGTCTGCTGAAGTCCCGGTTTCGATTTCTGTCGGAGGGAAATCGTTAGTATACACCGCTGATGAGAATTAATAAAGTCGAAACAGTCTGTACGGTATTCTACACACCGGGCCATCCTTTGCCGGGATTACACTTGTCAAAAAGTTCATTTTCTATAAGAAAAAGTATCGAATTTTATGCGATACATGCGTGTGTATATATATATATATATATATATATATATATATGGGAGAAATATATATATATATATATATATATATATATATATATATATGTGTGTGTGTGTGTGTGTGTGTGTGTGTGTGTGTTTAGTTGAAAACAATGGAAGTGAATCCGACAGTATGTTTAAAAAATAAAGAAAGAAAAGAAAAAATGTTGTTTAATGAAATAGCGAAACGTTTCGATCGAGAGGATGTTCTCGTACACATTGTATTCTATATATCAATATTTTAAATAGAGAATAAAATAAAATAATAATAATAGAAAACATATAAAAAGTTTTTTCAGTCCACAGAAAAAACGGCCATCATCAGAGCAAGATGTTTGATATTTGAAATTAAAACGATAAGAATACACAGTATTTTGACTGTGTTCGAAAAAATATTCTTTTTTAATTTATGAGGGACACTGGCGGTTTAAACGCTTATGGGTAATAATTAGTTACGTGTGACATCAAAAGGGAGTGTGGATCAAAGACTCCAGACTATGTGAACCCTAATAACGAACATAGGCGCAGAGGGGTTTGGAGTTATTGAAAAGAGCAAGAAAGACCACCATCCGAGACCAAGAAAGATGGCCAAATACCAAGAGCTTGTGGCTGAATTTAGAATAACTGACTGGAAGGCCCGAAATGAGCCTTTCGAGGTCGGGTGCCGTGGCTTTACTGGCCGGTCACTTCTAAATGTGTTTAAGATCCTTGGCATTAGGGGCCAGCAATGTAGGAGAGCCATAACAGAAATTACAGGCGTTGCTGAGAGAGCATCGAGATGGCTCTGGAACCGCAGGAGCGATGCTTGGATAAGTGTCACTAGGTCACAAACTGGGAATTGATCATCCCGGTTGGGGTCTCCTGGGCATGGGTGTATGGTGATTAATGACCCGAAACACCTGTTGGGTTCATCACTGATGACTGCAGCCTAGTATTCACCCAACGGGGTGTTTATCATATATATATATATATATATATATATATATATATATATATATATATATATACCACCTGGATCCTAACGAAGCGCCTTGAGAATAAGCTAGATGGGAGCTGCACAAGAAAGCTGCGGACGGTCCTGAATAAGTCGTGGAAGCAGCACCCCACAAAAAAGCAACTGTATGGCCACCTGCCCCCTCTCACAAACCATAAGTAAGACGGGCTAGACATGCAGGACACTGCTGGAGAAGCAAGGATGAGATCGTAAGCGACGTACTACTGTGGAAGCCAGTACATGTGCAAGCTAATGTGGACCGCACAGCCAGGACCTACATTGACCAGCTATGTAGGGATGGTGACTGCTGCGCGGAAAGGCTCTCAGAGTCGATGAATGATAGAGAAGGTTGGCAAGAGATCGTCATGGATATCCGTGCAAATTGAGCGACACGATGATATATATATATATATATATATATATATATATATATATATATATATATATAATATATGTGTGTGTGTGTGTGTGTGTACATGCAGTATACACATGAAAAAAGACAAAGAATACATGGATTAAACTTCAGTGCGTTTTTTGATAAAAAATGATAAAAGTAAAATGAAAGACGTTAATTGATAATAATAATAGCAAAAAACACCCGGTGTAAAATTAGTTTTTGAAAGATAATGCCTGCGTGGGTGGGAGTTAAGAATTCAATGTCAGAGAGTATGTATCATACGTAAGTAAAATCATCAAATCTATTATAGAAGTAAAAGAAATAAATTTGAAATGGAAATTTAGTTCTGTCTCCCTCAAATACAATGTTGCTCGCATCTATTAATTATTAATTAAAAAAATATTTTGAATATTTTACACATCAATTTTACACAGAATAGTAGGAATATATTTATTTCTAAACTTTTTAGTTAACTTTTTGTTACTGAAAAAAGGATGAGAGTAAAAGATAATTTTTAGAATTGATTACAAATTTCGCAAATAAGTTTTCCATTTAAAGTAATACAATATTTTAATTAATGTCATAGATTATATAGTTTATTCATTTAAATAATATTTAGATTATTTATTTAGATTGTCATTATTTAGATGGAAAATATTCAAATATTCAATTCTAAGGAACAGCTTCTATTTATTCTAATCAGTATAATGTGTTTCTTTATTCTATGTACTTGTACAAAATAAAAAACACTCTCCGGGCGATGTAAAAAATAGATTTTTGAAACATATTGCCTGAGGGGTGGGAGTAAAAAATTCAATGTCAACGAGTTTGTACCCTAAGTAAGTAAAATCATCAAATTCATTAAGGGATAAAAAAAAAAATTAAAACAATTTGAAATGTAAACTTTAAATATGTATTAAAATAAAACAAACTATAAATAGATATATAATACCAGTCATGTATTTATTAAAACTTGTTTTAAAAACAATGGGGACTGTCTAATGTTGCATGTTCAAATTTTGAGTGTATTTATTCTGTGTTATGACGATTTGGGTAAGGAGACGTAAGCAGTGACGTAATTTTTGTTACAGAAAAAAACCGGAAGCGAATCTCCATTATTGATAATTATAAATAGATTAATAGATAAACGATTTACGCCGTTGAGAGAAGCAGCGTCTGTCCTCCTCAAGTCGGGTTTCTATAAGAGGCAGAAACTTTCGGATTCCCGCGTCATGTGGCCAAAGAAAACGGACTCCTGATGTGGGAGAGTTCCCCAAACTCTGTGACAACGGGGGCTACTCCATTGTGTCTCCCTACATCATCATCATCATCATCATCATCATCATGTCGCGCCAGCAGCACGGATATCCACGAGAATCTCTTGCCAAACATCCGCATCATTTATTGAACCTGGGAGGTCCTCCGCACAACATGCAATATCCGTACAAAGCTGGCCTATGTAGGACTTTGCTGGACGACCCTCACTGGCATGTCAATGTGCTGGTTTCCACAGAAGGACGTCGCTTATAAGGTATTTACTTCTGCATATACCACAGTATGATAATTTAATTATTACGTTTGATATGTTAAGGGCTATTGCTAAATAGTTCAGTATATAAAAAAGTATAATAATCTTGATTTAACTCTAACTCTCTAACTCACTCATTCTCTCTCTCTCTCTCTCTCTCTCTCTCTCTCTCTCCTTATTTTTATCTTTTCATTATGTTCGATTGAAACAGATTAGCGTTATCGCGTCTGTGCGCTCACCCATCTCTCTCTATATTTCCCCTACTCTCTTTCTTTCTTATATTTTTCTGTGTAGCATATATTTTGTTTGTATGAGTATTTCATTTTCACAGCTCATCTTAGTCTGGAACAAGACCACAAAAATTGGGGTATGAAGTGTAGGAATTACGTTCCTTACTATGTTTCTCCTGTTAGGCACTAGATGACATGGCAAGCAGTCTTATATAAACAGAAGCGCCAAAGTCCAAAATCCTCTTTGAACGTTTAACATCTACAAGGTAACATGCACCAGTTGTGTATCTCCTGTCTACGTGACAGAGGGGCTTCTCACTTCCAAGCAACTTTGTGTCACACAGCACACAAGAACACGTTTCTTTTCTTTTCAATAGCCTTAAGTTCTTTATCCAGCATCTTGTTCGTCTTACTGGGATGGTTTGTATGACAGGGGCAGATGACCATATAGCTGCTTTCTTGCGGGATGTTGCTTCCACAATTTGTTCACGATCGCACGCAGCATCCTTGTGCAGCTCCCATCCTGCCTATTTTCCCGGCGTCTCGTCAAGGTACAAGTGGTGCAGCCATACAGCAGCGCTGATACCAGTACGGTCTGGAAAAATTGTCACTTTCATATAACCGATAATCTGTTTATAGCGGACTATGCTTTCCTTATGCGTGCATTAACATCGATTTCTGTGGATGGGATATTACTACCTAGTTATGTGAATTGTTCTATGCGCCTCGGATTTCGATATGAACTAACCCAGAAGAGGTTGATATGCCGTTAAGCAAATAAACCAATCCAAGAGAAACACTTTTCACTTTTAAAAGAATTGAACTAAGGACATGAATTTAAACATGTCCGTTTGAAAATAAAAATAAAAATCACCGTTCTCCTCGTTGTTTCCTCTGTCTGTTTCGTTGTATTTAAATTCCTTAAACTAACAACTAAATAACAAAGATGTCTTCTTTATTTTTCTTTATTTTGCCGCCAAAATTAAATTGGCGGGAAAACTGATGGTAAGGACTTTGTTTTGTTTTTAATTGTTTTTTTTGTGTGTGTTTTTTTGTTGTTATTGTTTTCTTTTTCTTTAAACAGCATCATGAGTGTTCACTTAGAGGCCGGAGGCTGGGTCAGTTTGAGACATCTTTATTTTAGGACAAGATTCCGTTGGTATTGTAACTAATTCAACGAGCGTGACATTAACTCAAGTCCATGCAATTACACGAACCCGACTCAACAACGAGAAAGAAGAAGCAATGTGTTTATTCTAACGTTGTAATTGAATTAATCTAAAATAAACTTCAATGGCGCTTAGAATTGTTTAAAGTTGTCGACACCGAATGGAAAAGATGCTCTCTCCTCTCTTTCCCTATCTCTGTCTGTCTGTCTCTGTCTCTGTCTCACTCTCTCTCACACACACACTCACACTCTCACTATCTCCCTCTCTCGCATTCTCTCTCTCTCTCTCTCTCTCTCTCTCTCTCACACACACACACACACACCGTCTCTTTGTGCCTTTCTCTCTGTAACACACCCACCCTCTCTCTTTCTCTCTTGCTCTCTCTCTCTCTCTCTCACACACACACTCTCTCTCTCGCCCTCTCTCGCTTTCCCTCTCTCACACACACGCTCTTTATCACTCTCTCTCTTTTTCTCTCTCTAGCGCTCTCTTTCTCACCCACTTTCTCTCTCTCTCTCTTTCTCTCTCACACACACACTCGCTTGCACTCTCTCGCTTTCTCTCTATCACACACACTCTCTCTGGCTTTCTCTCTCTCTCTCTCTCTCTCTCTTCACACACATACACACACACACTCTCTCTCTCTCTCACATATACACACTCCCCCCTCTCTCTCTAACTCTCTTGTAATCACATTGTCTTCTTAAATTCCATTTTTTATTCTACTTTAATTCATTTCTTAAATTAACATTCACTCAATTCACGAGCAGCTAACTTTAGTGGATGACATCTTTGTTTTTTTTCTTATTGTGTCGTTCAAGGATGGCATCTCATGAATATTAGTTCACAATATTAAAGATAGTGTCGCTTAGATCAGGGGTTCCCAACCTTTTTCAGCTCATGGCCCACTTTGAAACCATAATTTTTTCGTGGCCCATGAAATTATCATAATAGAAAATATAATTCCATTTTACATAAGATATTTATTCAATCAAGATACAACCATGAATTAGTTGACATCTTATTTTCTAGAAAATATTAAAGATAGTGTCACTTCCATCAGGGGTTCCCAACCTTTCTCAGCTCATGGCCTACTTTGAAACCAGAATTTTTTTGTAGCCCATCAAATTATTATAATAGAACATATATTTCCATTTTACATGAGATATTTATTCAATCAAGATACAACCATGAATTAGTTGACATCTTACTTTCTAGAAAATATAAAAAATCCCACATATATGATTGGATTTTTTTACATAAAATGTATGCTCTGAAATCATATAGAATTATAATATTTCCTTGGCCCACCTGAAATTTGCTGTGGCCCATTTTGGACATAGGTTGGGATCCACTAGCTAAGATGAAAGAAAGATAGAAAGAAAGCTCACTTATCCTTATGTATATTTTGAATTATTTGGAAGGTTTGAAGTGCGTGCTGTAATGGTTAGTGTCGCAGGAAAGAGACTCGTCGACCTGAGTTCAAATCCTGGACAAGGCTGTTTACATTTCACATATCACTGATACCCTAGGGGAAGGTATGAATCCAACTGTTCTCCCTCCAGCTATGGGTAAATAGTAGGGCAGACTGGACTCTTTAACCATGGCTAGGTTAACCAGTCCAGGAGAAGGAAAACTCTGATTTCAAACGTGTTAAACTCCGCTTAAGAAATTGAACTTTTTTTCTCATCCGACTCGTGCGGAGGTTTGGTATATATATATATATATATATATATATATATGAGTTTGTAAGCCCATTAAACGCACCCGCCGTAGAATTCTATTTCAGCTAGTTTAATTATAAGAACATAAACCTTGAAACATATTTAGAGTGTTAGAGACAACTTGTTGATACAAGAATATTTCGCATATATACCTTTATTATTTGGTGTAGGTGGTGTTAAAAGTTTGATAAAATACTCCTTTCACAGATCGGTGCTTGTAACAGCTAGTTTAACTATAACACATAAACCTTGAAATTAGACATATTTAAAGCGTTAGAGACAGTTGGTTAATACAAAAATATTTCTCATATAGATCATTTTTGTTTGTTGCGTATGTTGTCAAAAAGATTAATCAAATACTCCTTTCACAGATCGGTGTTTGTAAGCCCATTAATAGCACCCGCCGTAGAATTCTACTTCAGCTAGTTTTAATATAACACTTAAACCTTGAAATTAGACATATTTAGAGCGTTAGATAGAGCTTATTAATACACGAATATTTTGCATATAGATCTTTATTATTTGTTTTAAGTGTTGTTAAATGTTTAATAAAATACTCCTTTCACAGATCGGAGTGTTAGGGACAACTTGTTAATACAATAATATTTTGCATATAGATCTTTATTATTCGTTGTAAGTGTTGTTAAATGTTTAATAAAATACTCCTTATACCGATCGGTGCTTGTAACCCGCCGTAGAATTTTACTTCAGCTAGTTTAAGTATGATCCATAAACCTTGAAATTAGACATATTTAGAGGGTTAAAGACTGCTTGTTAATACAAGAATATTTCGCATATATATCTTTATTATTTGTTGCAAGTTTTGTCAAAAATTTAATAGAATACTCCTTTCACAGATCGGTGCTTGTAACCCGCCGTAGAATTTTACTTCAGCTAGTTTAAGTAAAAGAACATAAACCTTGAAATTAGACAAATTTAGCGCGTTAGAAGTAGATTATTAATATAAAAATATTTCGCATATAGAATATTGTTGTTTGTTGGAAGTGCTGTCAAAGGTTTGATAAAATACTCTTTTCACAGATCAGAGTTTCTAAGCCCATTAATCACACCCGCCGTAGAATTTTACTTCAGCTAGTTTTAATATAACACTTAAACCTTGAAATTAGACATATTTACAGCGTTAGAGACAGCTTTTAATACAAGAATATTTTGCGTATAGAACATTGTTGTTTGTTTTAAGTGCTGTGAAAAGATTAATAAAATAATCCTTACACAGATCGGAGTTTGTAAGCTCATTAAACGAATCCACCGTAGAACTTTACTTCAGCTAGTTTAAGTATAAAAACGTAAATCTTGAAATTAGACATATTTAGAGCGTTAGAGACTGCTTGTTAATAGAAGAATATTTCGCATATAGATCTTTATTATTTGTTGTAAGTGTTATTAAAAGTTTGATAAAATACTCCTTTCACAGATCGGTGCTTGTAACCCATCGTAGAAGTTTACTTCAGCTAGTTTAACTATAACCCATAAACCTTGAAATTAGACATATTTAAAGCGTTAGAGACAGTTGGTTAATACAAAAATATTTCTCATATAGATCATTTTTGTTTATTGTATGTGCTGTCAAAAGATTAATCAAATACTCCTTTCACAGATCGAAGTTTGGAAGCCCATAAATCACACCCGCCGTAGAATATTACTTCAGCTAGTTTTAATATAACACTTAAACCTTGAAATTAGACATATTTAGAGCGTTACACGAATATTTTGCATGTAGATCTTTATTATTTGTTTTAAGTGTTAAATGTTTAATAAAATACTCCTTTCACAGATCGGAGTTTGTAAGCCCATTATACGCACCCGCCGTAGAATTCTATTTCAGCTAGTTTAATTATAAGAACATAAACCTTGAAATTCGACATATTTAGAGCGTTGACAGTTTTTAATATAAGAATATTTTGCGTATAGAGTATTGTTGTTTGTTTTAAGTGCTATGAAACGTTAAATAAAATAATCCTTACTCGGATCGGAGTTTGTAAGCCCATTAAATGCATCCACCGTAGAACTATACTTCAGCTAGTTTAAGTATAAAAACGTAAATCTTGAAATTAGACATATTCAGAGCGTTAGAGAGAGTTATTAATACACGAATATTTCTCATATAGATCATTTTTGTTTGTTGCATATGTTGTCAAAAAGATTAATCAAATACCCCTTTCACAGATCGGAGTTTGTAAGCCCATTAATTACACCCGCCGTAGAATTCTACTTCAGCTAGTTTTAATATAACACTTAAACCTTGAAATTAGACATATTCAGAGCGTTAGAGAGAGCTTATTAATACATGAATATTTTGCATATATATCTTTATTATTCGTTGTAAGTATTGTTAAATGTTTAATAGAATACTCCTTATACCGACCGGTGCTGTAACCCACCGTAGAATTTTACTTCAGCTAGTTTATGTATGACACATAAACCTTGAAATTAGACATATTTAGAGTTTTAGAGACTGCTTGTAAATACAAGAATATTTCGCATATATATCTTTATTATTTGTTGTAAGTGTTGTTAAAAGTTTGATAAAATTCTCCTTTCACAGATCGGTGCTTGTAACCCACCGTAGAATATTATTTCAGCTAGTTTAACTATAACCCATAAACCATGAAACAGACATATTTAGAGCGTTAGACACTGCTTGTTAATACAAGTATATTTCGCATATATATCTTTATTATTTGTTGTAAGTGTTGTCAAAAATTTAATAGAATACTCCTTTCACATATCGGTGCTTGTAACCCGTCGTAGAATTTCACTTCAGCTAGTTTAAGTATAAGAACATAAACCTTGAAATTAGACAAATTTAGCGCGTTAGAGGTAGATTGTTAATATAAAAATATGTCGCATATAGAATACTGTTGTTTGTTGAAAGTGCAGTCAAAGGTTTGATAAAATACTCCTTTCAGAGATCGGAGTTTGTAAGCCCATTAATCACACCCACCGTAGAATTTTACTTCAGCTAGTTTTAATATAACACTTAAACCTTGAAATTAGACATATTTACAGCGTTAGAGACAGCTTTTAATACAAGAATATTTCGCGTATACAAGAATAGTGTTATTTGTTTTAAGTGCTGTGAAAAAATTAATAAAATAATCCTTACACTGATTGGAGTTTGTAAGCCCATTAAACGCATCCACCGTAGAACTTTACTTCAGCTAGTTTAATTATAAAAACGTAAATCTTGAAATTAGACATATTTAGAGGGTTAGAGACTGCTTGTTAATAGAATAATATTTCGCACATAGATCTTTATCATTTGTTGTAAGTGTTGTTAAAAGTTTGATAAAATACTCCTTTCACAGATCGGTGCTTGTAACCCACCGTAGAATTTTACTTCAGCTAGTTTAACTATAACACATAAACCTTGAAATTAGACATATTTAGAGCGGTAGAGACAAATATTAAATATAAGAATATTTCGCATATAGAATAGTGCTGTTTCTTGTAAGTGCTCTCAAAAGTTTAATAAAATAATCCATTTACAGATCGGAGCTTATAAGCCCATTAATAGCACCCACCGTAGAATTTTACCTCAGCAAGTATTAATATAACACGTAAACCTTGAAATTAGACAAATTTGGAGCATTAGCGTAGATTGTTAATATACGAATATTCGCATATAGAATAGTGTTGTAAATGCAGTCAAAAGTTTAATAAAATATTCCTTTCACATATCGGACCTTGTAAGCCCATAAATAGCACCCAACGTAGAATTTTATCTCTCCTAGTTTTAATATAACACGTAAACCTTGAAATTAGACAAATTTAGAGCACTAGAGGTAGATTGTTAATATAAGAATATTCGCATATAGAATATTGTTGTAAATGCAGTCAAAAGTTTAATAAAACATCCCTTTCACATATCGGACCTTGTAAGCCCATTAATAGCACCCAACGTAGAATTTTACCTCACCTAGTTTTAATATAACACGTAAACCTTGAAATGTGACATATTTAGAGCGTTAGAGACAGCTTATTAATACAAGAATATTTCGCATATAGATCTTTATTATTCGTTGTAAGTGTTGTCAAAAGTTTAATAAAAATACTCTTTTCACAGATTGAAGCTTATAAGCCCATTAATGGTGTATAGCCTATGAATGATTCTTAATTATCTGGTGAGATGTGAAAGGAAGATAAAATGTCATGTGTTACCCGTATTAGATGACGAGTAAACAATGAAAGGAGACATCTTACTGAAAATGGGTTAGCCAATTATAAGGAACATTGTTTGGTGTGGCTTTGTTAAAAGAGAAATCGTACATAAGACCTCAGAAATGTTCGGTGATCGCATCGCGGCTTGTTTCATATACTATGAATAAGAGTAAAGACTCGGTCCGGGTTTACTCTGACCTGGAAAAAATAACACAAATATCCTGTTGACTATGAGACTTAAAGAAAATGTGTTCAATGTTTATTTATTTACTAGACGGGAGTTGATCGGGCAGATATCAATGCCGTTTGAGAATCGATTCGGGAGATTGTGTTGCATAGTTCCATTTGGTTTGGTGCCTGTAAAAAAGCCGGATGAGCTCTAGGGGAGTCAACGGCTACCCACACTGATAGTAGTGAGATTGGGGTACTACTCACATGAATCCCTGTAAAACATGGAGTAGATGGGGCTCCTCAGCCTTGTGTGGCAACACATCTAGGACAAGTAAAAGGTCTATCATAAGCGGCTTTACCTCATACCAAGGATAGGATTACAAAGCCTGGAGTGGCTAGGTAATAAAATTAACAGCGTCGATCCGAGGGGTCCTATCCCCACCAGGCAATACCTGCTCCATTGATTTAAAGGGGCAGGGTTGAGTTTATTGTCCAGCGCCTTAGGCGCCCCCTTGATGGGGAATGCCGACGGGATCAACGCATTTTTGTGACTACCACCCATGAGCCTCGGCTTGTGGGTGGTTCTACGTTAACAGGGGCTTGTGCCTAACCCGTAAAAGTGGGGTAAGAGGTAAATATCCAAAGGATAGGCTAAGGGAGTAAACCCCGAAATTAAATCCAGAGCTGGAGTCCCTAAGGTGGTGTGATGCTGAACTCAGCGCTATCCAGCTACTCCAGCGACACTATCGTTGCCAAACTGCATAGGTTTCTATACCTTTCCTTTGGATCACAACGGAAGTGTGGAGAGGGAGGACCTGCTACTTGGGCAACAGCTAATCCTCCATATAAACCCGCTCAGGCTAAGTAGTTCCATTGTTTCAAATGGAGTGGTGAATTTATATTTAACTAGCAGGACCTGTAAAATACCACCGTAAGATAATTCAGTTATTACAATGTTTGATATGTTGACTTAAGACCTATTTAACTCAGTTGGTAGAGCACTTGACTAGGAATCGCAAGGTTCCGAGTTCGATACCGGCCCACGCCAACTCAAGAGTAGCACAGAGATCCATGCAGTAAAGTGAGGAACTGATGGTAGCTGCGGCGCCTCGCCTCATACACCTAAACAATCTCTTTGGTCTAGCGCTATTGAAAATGGGATTGACTCTCTTTCTGTCAGGCTGATACCGACTTTAAACTACCCCAAAGAATTTACTTTAGTTTACTGTAAGCCTCACCGACAAGGTATGGGGTTCTTGAGTTTTCAAAGTTTCGAAAACTACTTGTCTATTGATAGGATATGGCTAAGAATCGCGATCTGACAGGTGGCCTCCCTACTTGATGTTGGTATTCAGAATCAATTTTTCGCTTCGGGTTTTTCCTGTTTGAACTCAATAACAATGTTATCTCAGCTGATTTGCTGATGCGTTTTATTTGATTCCATAGACACCAGGAAACGCAGTTACCTCCCCTTTTCTTATTTATTCTTTTTTATTTTTTATTTTATTTATCTCTTAAATATTTTTGGTTACATTGCGGTACTTATCTTTCAGAGCAGACCCCACAACACGTCAAAATATAGTAGAGAATAACGTGATAAAATGATTACTGAAATGATAAAAGAAAGCACATGAATAAAAAAAAATAAATAATATGAAAAAAAAAAAATAAATGTACTTTTTTTTTTCTCATCCACCAAACGAATGCAGCCGTATGTGGCCAAGAGAACGGTGTAGCTATCCCGTGGTCATTACTTGAATAATAACGAACGAAGATACCTGGCGTGACCTTGTCTCTCACAGTGTCGCTTGGGAAATAGCTTGTCAATTCGAAGACGAGGACTTACTGTCAAAGACATCCGCGTGGAATACGCCGCTGCTTCTCGGCTTTCTCACGTCACGGTGGTAGTCGGTAGCGTCAATGCCTCTGCGAAGCCATGCAAGAACTTTGTCGATACTGTCAGCCAAAATACATACATATATATATATATATATATATACATGTACATATATATATATATATATATATATATATGTGTGAGTGTATATATATATATATATATATATATGTATAATATATATATATATGCATATATATATATATATATATATATATATTATATTTATTCATTTGTTTATTTATTTATAGTCAGCAATACATTTAAAAGTCCGTCTTACCAATGGTTTCGTAACATCACTTTTAGGTGTTTATCCGTCATCAGAAACGTTCACTTTTGAAATAATTGGACAATTTTTTACTCGTACCTCGAGTCTACGTGATCCGTTATTCGTTCTTTTATATATATATATATATATATATATAATATATATATATATATATATATATTCATACACACACACACACACACACACACACATATATATATATATATATATATATAAATATATATATATAAATATAAATATAAATATAAATATATATATATATATATATATATATATATATATATATATATGAAGTAAATAGAAGTTAATCCGACAGTATAAATTTAACATTTTTTGAAAAAAACAAATGATGTTAATAGTTTGCTGACAGAATCCGTTTCGACCGTTTTAATAGAGCGGTCTTCATCAAGAGCAACCTATGAAGGAAAGACGGAATAAATAACCGTTAGAAGGAGGTACAAACGAACGCTGTTTTTCGATGTTGGAATTTTTTTTAAAATGCGTATTCTGTGTTAAAAATAAAATAAAATTTATTTTAAAAAAATCAGATACATTATAATCCATAATAAAACTCAAAAAAAGTTTGATGTAAAAATATATACAAAAGTGTATAATAAGTATCAAAAATGTTCATGATATGTTCCAGCTATAATAAGTAAGTTAAAAGTCCACAGCACAATTGAAGAAAGACGTAAAGTTTCAAAAGAATTTGTAGTGTTGACTGGTCAAAATCTGATGGTTTATTTCGGAAGCGGGTGGAATAAAAATGAAGAGATAACATGCGAATATTTCGTTGCTTCAAAACAACCCGAAAAAGGTATAACGATTGCATGATATTCAAGGTTGGAAAAGGGAGCATTGTATGTAACATAGTGATGCTTCTTTCTTATATATGGGCTTGTTTCCCCATGTGTAAAAACGATCTTTAAATTAAGATCCTTGGTAACCTGTACTGATTAAAAACAAACTCGGCCGCAACTCTTGTCAACAAATATTTATTATGGCCGTGATGATCTATAATAGTCGTAAACGCAAAGAGAGATAGAAAGAATGTTATAATAACAGAATCGATATAATTCGATTTATTAAACTTATGACTCTCGCCCTGCCAGAAAACTGTCAAGCTGGGAGATGAAAGAAAAAAGAAAGGCCGATGCTTTTCTCGGATTGGCTAATTAAGCCCGCGTCGTGTGTCGTCTCCAGCCACTTTTTGGTCTGCCTTTGCCCACTTCTGCCCATTCTCCTCTTCGACTATTCGCCCCTTCTTTTATAATTACTGTTAATCAGCTGATTATTTTCTTACGTAATTATTTTAATTCCATTGTATATTGTTATATTCTATTATATAAGTACATCGGAAGTTTTAACCAAAAAAGTCGATATTCCTCCCAAGAATGTTTATATCTTTCCCGAAAATATTCAGCCTGACATTTTCTCTGATTTGGAATTTGAACAAACAATTTGAATAAACTATTCCTCTTCGAAAATTTCTAAACCTGTAAATCTCTTACATCTTTAATTCACTTAATTTAGAAAACATATATTCACAAACTCCCTGAATTTTATTTATTGAATCTCGTAAGACAATATGAAGCCCGTAAGACAATAAGAAAATATCAACGTCTCCAGAAAGTAATAAGATTTTACCAGAGAGGATATATAAAACAAACTAGTGTATGTAAAATATAAATTTGAATGCAATTTACAATGCAATGGAATAGGTGTTAAATGATGTTTATTTACCTTTTTATTCCTAAATATTTTCGGGAAAATTCCCATCATCAGAGGTCATAGAAGTACTTGTATTTTACTAAAAAAATTAGTTTTATGACCTCTGATGATGGGAATTTTCCCGAAAATATTTAGGAATAAAAAGGTAAATAAACATCATTTAAATTGCCTTCAAATTTATATTTTACACATACATACAATGCTTCAAACAAACTATAAAAAAATTAGTGTATATATTTACCGACCCCTCCACATGAGTAGGTTGTGACACTTAGTCACCTTTTTTTAATTCAAAGTTTTCCTTCTCCTAGACCGATTGCCTTACCAAGGTTAAAGAGCCTAGTCTACCCTACTATTTACCCATAGCTTGGAGGGAGATTAGCTGGATACATACAATTCCGAAGAGTATTAGCACTATGTGAAATGCAAACATTCTCGTCCAGTGTATGAACTCAACAATAAATGTTATACCATGAAAATATTGGGTTGGTCTCAATATTTGATTCGTACAAGTTTTACCCAGATAAGACAGTGTTATAACAAATATAAAGTGCTCAATATGTAAGTAAAACGGATTTATTATTATGGCATGAACAGAAATAACCTACTCTAGTTTCACCATAAAGATCTTCAGGGTTAAATCTACTGAATTAATTTCAAGATATTGATTAATTAAGAGGATTTAATCAATATCAGAGTTCAACAGGTTTAAATTCGGAGTTTTCCTTCTCATAGTCTGGTTACCTAGCTAAGGTTAAAGAGCCCAGTCTGCCCTGGATGGAGGGAGAGTAGTTTGATGCATACCTTTTCCAAGGGTATTAGCACTATGTGAAATGCAAACAGCCTTGTCCAGGATTTGAACTTGGGTCGATGAATTCATTTCCTACAACTCTAACCATTACACCAAGCACATCCGTCATGTAAGTTAAATGTATTAAAATATTATCTTTCAATATATTTTTCCGAAAATATTTCTTATTTTCTTTTTCACTCATAATTTATCTTTTTTACTAAAACTGATTCTTTTGAAACCCGTAATTATCCAAGATCCTTAATTAAGTAACAGAATCAACCTCAGTGCAGGTAAGAAAAGGTAATTCAAGTACTGGGATTATTTCCCCTCCTTTCCACGGTTTTCCGTCCAGCAACTAGGGGCGTTTGTGACCGCTAGTAAAAATAGGCTGTTCCACTTTCTTTTCTCGAAGAATCTCCAACCGTCAGAGATAATACACGAGTTGTCGTTCTACGCTTTAGGGATGGGGATGCGCTTTGGCCCTGAGAAACATTCCGTTTACCTGTTACACGACAGCTACTTCACATTCAGGCTTCACGAGGACACATGCACCAGTTGTTTCTTTTATCTATATGGCAGGGGGTCTTGCCTCCCACAGGCATTCCGTGTAATTGATACGCGAGGGCCTTTCCAAACAGTGAGTGACAACTTTCATTCTCTGTTCAGTCGCCTCATGACTATCTGCAAGGACACGTTTTCTATTAGAACATTAATTCTATACACATATATCAAAACGCGTGTTCCTAAATATTCCGTACGTTAACAACCTCTGGTTAAAAATGAGACCGTCCAAATTGTTCAAGCTGCAATGCAAAAAATATAAATCCAGATTATCTGGGGTCACTTAATCGCAGACTTCTGATTTTTCCCATCTTATTTCAGTAAATTTTAAATATGAAACGTTCCAAATGGACTTGCTTTGCTTGATTGCCCAACTCAAAATTAAAATGACGAAAAAAGAAGAAAAAAATTGCCAAGAACAATCTGTTTTTATGATTAGGAAAATACACGTTTATGAACCTCAATGTAGGCCTTAGTTTTATGAAAAATTAAAAAAACTTCACATGAAATTAGAAAATAGCATTACTTTTTTTACTCACCCTCGTATATCTTATTATACTGGAGATTGTGGGTTTGTCTGTCTGTAACCGAAACTATATTACTATACAAGTCACAATTACCTTTGTTATTTACATCACATTCTCTATGATTTTATTTTTTATTTAAACCTCAATTATTAATAAAATTGTTTAACATTTTTAATACTGTTGACCATAGCTACATACTGATAACATGCAATTGTATTTATATATACAACAAAATAGCGGACTACAATGTGAATGGAAAGGCTAATTTGCATACTGATCTTAAAAAATTTGATTTTAATAAATATATGCTTAGTATTATTGATTTCTAATTGTTTGGTTTTATCTTATTGAATATGAGCAAAAATTTCGGGGATAAATCTTAAAAGAAATCCATTAACAAGAAGAAATAACTGTAATTTTATTCTTTACTTCCTATTTTAACTAAATAGTTAAATTAGGAAAATGTACCAATGAAAGACGGGAGTAATGGAAAATGATGGAAGAGTAAGTTTCAAATTTGTTCTAGTTTTCAATCGTGCCCCCTCTGTTCCAATTTTTTTTATCTGCATTCTTATTCAGTTTCATTAGTTTGTTTGTTTGTTTGTTTTGTTTTACAGCATATCAACCTCAGTGGGTCATTTAATGCCGATAAAGTTTTGAAATAAATCAATTCTTAATGGATAATACAATTTTTTATAAATACATTTTGTTCTATTTAGCCCATAGATGGGACCCTAACAGGTACTATCACTCCGGGTCAGAGTGTACCAGGGAGCAATGGTGATGAAGGGGTGCTCCACATTCCCCAAACCTCCAAAACTGGAACCTAACCATCAGATAGAGTTTAACGTCATTCCCAGGACATGTAGACCCGCAGCTACCGCCTTCTTGCACCCATATGATAAAAAGGGGTTGGGGCTTGCCATAAGGGCAATAGGGTTGGGAAAGTTTCATTAGCCTTTCTCATTTAATATGATATTTTATTATACTAAAACTTAAATACTTGCACCCGGAGAGTGCATATATTTGCTAGTTATAGTAAAATAAAATAAAAAATAACAAAACTAAATGGGAACGCATATAAAACTATTACACTTATTTTTAATCTTACTTTAATTGATCTCTCTATAATCTATACCAATCGTATTTCTTTCTATGTACGAGTGTTGTTTTATTTCTTTTTAACATAAAACGTGAGTCAAAAATGTGTCATGTACCAACATTTTATTTTTTCACTAAAAAGATGAGAAAAAAATAAGAAAAAAATTGCCAAGAACGTTCTGTTTTTATGATTAGGAAAAGACACGTTTATGAAACTCAATGTTGGCCTTAGTTTTATGAAAAATTAAACAAAACTTCACATGAAATTAGAAAATAGCATACATTTTTTTTACTCACCCTCGTATATTATAGCAAAATAAAAAATAACGAAATTAAATGGGAACGCATATAAAAATATTACACTTACTAGCAAATATATGCACCCTCCGGGTGCAAGTATCTAAGTTTTAATGTAATAAAATGTTATATTAAATTAGAAAGGATAATGAATCTAAAGAATGCAGAAAAAATATTTTAGACAGGGAGGGGGGTATAATTGAAAAATAGAACTGAAGCTTACTCTTTCATCTCATCTTTCATTGCTAAATTTTCCTAATTTAACTATTTAGTTAGAATAGGAAGTAAAGAATAAAATTACAATTATGTCTTCTTGTTAATGGATTTCTTTTAAGATGTATCCACAAGACTTTTGCTTATATTCTTTAAGATAAAACCAAATGATTAGAAATCAATAATACTAAACACATATTTATTAAAATCAAAATTTTAATATCAATATGCAAATTAGCCTTCCCGTTCACACTGTAAACCGCTATTTTGTTGTATATATAAATACAATTGCATGTTATTTGTATGTACATATGACCAACAGTAATAATAATGCAAAACAATTTTATTGATAATTGGGGTTTGAATAAAAATAAAATCACGGTGAATGTGACGTAAATAACTAAGGGAACTGTGACTTGAGTAGTAATATAGTTTCGGTTACAGATAGAAAAACACACAATCTCCATTATAATAAGAAGATTTGTAATCTTACTTTAATTGATTTCTATATAAACTACACTAATCGTATTTGTTTCTATGTAGGAAAAAAGTTTTGTGGTATTATTTTATTTCTTTTTAATATAAAACGTGAGTTAAAAATGTATTATGTACCAACATTTCTTTTTTTTTCACTAAAAAGATGAAGAGAAAAAAATTGCCAGGAACATTCTTTTTTATGATTAAGAAAATACACGTTTTTTGAGACTCCTTTCTTGTTTTGCTATCCCTCCTTTATTTCCTTCTTTTATTCTTTAATCATCCGGCGTCATTGTTCGTCACTTTCTTTAAACATGCAATACAAATTCAGACCACGACTAGCGTGACTTTGTTCAAGTCTACTACAGTGAGTACACGTTATTATTTGACTGGTATTCTTTCACTGCATTGTTTCAAAACAATCGCTTTATAAAAAGAAAAAGATTCATTTCTTACTTATTTTGTGCAACAGGTAAACGTCTGCTGCACTTCTTATATCAAAATAAGAATTTGAAAAAAAAACAAAAAAACAACTCATAGATGTTGTTCAGTAATGTTGTTTATTAGCTTATATTGCAATATTTCAATCCGTTTTGGTATCATCATCAGAGGATGTCTATAATCTTATTATAATGGAGATTGTGTGTTTGTCTATCTGTAACCGAAACTATATTAGTACTCTAGTCACAATTCCCTTAGTTATTTACGTCACATTCTCTATGATTTTATTTTATTTAAACCTTAATTATTAATAAAATTGTTTTTCATTATTAATACTGTTGACCATATGTACGTACAAATAATATGCAATTGTATTTATATATACAGCAAAATAGCGGTTTACAGTGTGAATGAGAAGACTGATTTGCATATTGATATTCAAAAATTTGATTTTAATAACTATCTGCTTAGTATTGATAATTTCCAATTGTTTGGTTTTATCTTAAAGAATATGAGCAAACATCTCTGGGATAAATCTGGAAAGAAATCCATTAACAAGAAGACATAACTGTCATTTTATTCTTTACTTCCTATTTTAACTAAATATTTAAATTAGGAAAAATTTAGCAATGAAAGACGGAAGTGATGGATGTGTAAGTTTCATTTGTTCTATCTTTCGATTATACCGCCTCTGTTTCAAATCTTTTATTTATTATTCTTATTTAGTTTCATTAACCTTTCTTATTCAATATGATATTTTATTAGATTAAAACTTAAGTACTTGCACCCGGAGGGTGCATATATTTGCTAGTTAAAATAAGAAAGAAAACACCTTTATTGAAAGTTATGAAACTAGTAAACGCCTGATGCACTTCTTTTATCAGAACAAGAAATATGAAAAATACACAGATGTTGATCAGTAATGTTGTTTATTCGCTTATATTGCAATATTTCAATCCGTTTGGGATAATTATAATGTCTATTAATAAAAAAAGAAAACAGTTTATTGAAAATTATAAAACTGGTAAAAGTCTGCTGCACCTCTATTATCAGGATAAGAAATTTGAAAAAAAAACCTCATAGATGTTGTTTAGTAATGTTATTTATTAGCTTATATTGAAATATTTCAATCTGTTTGGGATCATCGTCAGAGGATGTCTATTATTAAGTAAAGAAAAAAAAGAAAACAGTTTATTGAAAGTTATGAAACTGGTAAACGTCTACATTACTTCTTATATCAGAATAAGAAATCTGTAAAAACTCACAGATACTGTTCAGTAATGTGGTTTATTAACTTATATTGCCATATTTCAATCCGTTTTGGATCATTCTCAGAGAATATCTATTATTAAAAAAAAAAGAAAACAATTTATTGAAAGTTATTAACCAACTGTAAGGGATATAACTCATAACGGACTTCTTATATATTATTCTCCATTTATTATGGAGGGGCGTGGTCTAATGGTTAGAGTCGTAGGAAATAGACTCGTCGAGTTCAATTCCTGGACAAAGCTGTTTGCATTTCACATGGGACTAATACCCTTGGGAAAGTCATAGAAATAGTGTAGATAACAATAAAGATGAGGACACTAGTCCAAATAATCAAATGATACTAATTATTAAGCCTCATCTAGAAAATTCAGAGAAATAGTGTAGATAACAAGAAAGATGAGGATAATAGTCCGAATAATCCAAATAATACAAATTATCAAGCCTCATCTCAAAAATTCAGAGAAATAGTGCAGATAACAATAAACATGAGGACATAGTCCGAATAATCTAAATAATACACATTATCAAGCCTCATTTAAAAAATTCAGAGAAATAGTACAAATAACAATAAAGATGAGGACATAGTCCGAATAATACAAATAATACAAATTATCAAGCCTCATCAAAAAGATTCACAGAAATAGTGCAGATAACAATAAAGATGAGGACAATAATCCGAATAATACAAATAATACAAATTATCAAGCCTCATCTCAAAAATTCAGAGAAATAGTGCAGATAACAATAAACATGAGGACATAGTCCGAATAATCCAAATAATA
>CM042171.1:4210842-4215842 GCA_023376005.1 Doryteuthis pealeii | reverse complement strand
AGTGTTGGGTTTGATTCTTTGGTTGTTCCTTGGTGTCACTTAGTGTTGGGTATGATCCTTGGTTGTTCCTTTGTGTCCTTAGTGTTGGGTATGATCCTTTGGTTGTTCTTTGTTTCCCTTAGTGTTGGTATGATCCTTTGGTTGTTCTTTGGTGTCCCTTAGTGTTGGGTATGATCTTTGGTTGTTCTTTGGTGTCCTTAGTGTTGGGTATGATCCTTTGGTTGTTTTTTGGTTTCCCTTAGTGTTGGTATGATCTTTGGTTGTTCCTTGGTGTCCCTTAGTGTTGGTATGATCTTTGGCTTTGGTCTTTGGTTTCCCTTAGTGTTGGGTATGATTCTTTGGTTGTTTCTTGGTGTCTCTTAATGTTGGGTATGATCCTTTGGTTGTCCTTGGTGTCCTTAGTGTTGGGTATGATCCTTTGGTTGTTCCTTGTGTCCTTAGTGTTGGGTATGATCCTTTGGTTGTTCCTTTGTGTCCCTTAGTGTTGGGTATGATCCTTTTGGTTGTTCCTTTGTGTCCCTTAGTGTTGGGTATGATCCTTTGGTTGTTCCTTGGTATCCCTCAGAGTTGGGTATGATTCTTTGGTTGTTCCTTGGTGTCACTTAGTGTTGGGTAAAATCCTTTGGTTGTTCCTTGGTACCCCTCAGTGTTGGGTATGATCCTTTGGTTGCTCCTTGGTGTTCCTTAGTGTTTGGCATGATCCTTTGGTTGTAGGTCCGTTCGTCAATGTCGAATAACATGTAAATGAACGACTATCAATATCAGCTATTAACTAGTGAACTAACCACGTAATGGGGCTGGTTATTGGCTGGGGTTTAAACCACGTGACTTCGCTGTGTCTATAAGTTTAATTGGTGGATTACAGTGCACTTTGTATGACAAAAAATTTCAACAAAGCACCACATATACCATCAGCTTTACCACACAGATCAGATTTACTCAATCTGTGCTACACATGCGCTTAGTTGGCGAGGACCGGAATAAAATCAGGGACCTTGTAATTCCTAACCGTGCGCTCTATCGACTGAGCTCTGCCGACCAGATAAATACCTCGAATTAGTATCGTGTTTTAAAGATGTGAGATATGAGAATGAAAACGATACGACCGTTTTCAGAATCAGTTCCTGTCAACAGACACAAAGCTAATTATGGGAGAGAGGTTTAAACTAAGAAATGTTTAGTTGATATATGTGAAAACCTGAAGTGAGATGGTTTGACATGATAATGTTCCAGACAACAAGTTCCATTATATAATGCAGACGTTGCTTTGCCGTAGGTTTCATGGGAAGATGAAAAAGTTCTCGACAGTGAAGGAAGAATCAGTAGAAAACTGCTTCCAGGATTTACAAGATAAGAGAGTTATTTATTTATTTAAAATCTCACCAAATGCTACAGCTTTTTACTAAAAGACGCATCAGTGCTACTGTATAGCTGCATTACTTGAGACTTTAACGAGATTCATGAATATGACTTGTCTTGATTTGGTTTGTTTGGTTTTGTTTTGTTTTACGGCATATCAACTCAGTGGGTCATGTAATGCCGATAAAGTTTGAAATAAATCAATTCTTAATGGATAATACAATTTATTCATAAATACATTCTTCTATTTAACCCATAGATGGGACCCTAACAGGTACTACACTCCGGTCAGAGTGGACCAGGGAGCAATGGTGATGAAGTGGTGCTCCACATTCCCCAAACCTCCAAAATGGAACCTCACCATCAGATAGAGTTTAACGTCATTCCAGGACATGTAGACTCGCAGCCACCCGCCTTCTAGCACCATATGATAAAAAGGGGTTGGGGCTTGCCATAAGGGCAATAGGGTTGGGAAAATCATATAGGTGCTAGGGCTTGACGTGACCAGCCGATTGATCAGAGGGGGCCTCTCCGACCGCCCGTCTAGCCCAAGATAGGTCCAAAGTGGAGTATTGCATGTCATGAACTGCTCATCCACCTGGGCTCTATCCTTAAGCATCACGGGTCGCCACCCACGGCCAACAGGTGGCCCCATTGGGGTAGTCTTATTAGAGGGCAGTCGGTGCATTCTAACGCCCCACCCGACAGGGCGGGATTTGTCTTGAATTGATACGCTTTGCATGTGATTTCTGTTCGTGTAATAATCAATTTTTGTAGTTTTTCTGTTTTAATAGAAAAAAAAGAGAACAAGGAATTGGAATATAACATTTTTTACTGATAAAAAACATTAAAAACACTCTTATCTACATAAGGACTACAACAATATATATATATATATATATATATATATATATATATATATATATATATGGGAGTAAATGTGGAAATAAATCCGACAATATTAAGAAATTTGAAAAAACAAATGTCTAAAAAGAAAGATGAATTTATTCATCGACGGTTAAACGTTTCGGTTTCTTTAAACCTTCATCAGGATGTATTATGGAGTGAAGAAATTGATGGATGTTTTATAGATGACAGGAGATAAAAAAATCTTTTAACGTTTAAGCGTCGATAAATAAGGAAGGAAAAAATCAACACCCTTATTCCATAATAAATTTATTTCGACCAAAATTGGGGCCTTTATAAATCTAAGTTGATTTTTTATAAAGGCCCCAATTTTGGTCGAAATAAATTTATTATAGAATTACGGTGTTGAGTTTTTCCTTCCTTTCAAAGATAACTATTGCTCTGTATATAATCTAAAAGGCTTATTATACATTGAGCTCTTTTTAGTGATTTAAAGATTCACTGTATTTATACATACTGGATTATACAATAATAATACAGTGTGTCTTAGATATCACATATAGAATCATCCCTTATTACCAAGTTTTGGATACCTCTCATATATATATATATATATATATATATATATATATATATATATATATATATAACAAACATATATATATATATATATATATATATATATATAAAAAACATATATATATATATATATATATATATATATATATATATATATATAACAAACATCATATGTTTTTCATAATGTTAAATTTCATATATATATATATATATATATATAATATATATATATATATCATTTTTATTTCTAAACTCCAACAGTATAACAAGAAAGAGTAAATCATATGCACTACCTATATATATATATATATATTATATATAATATATATAATATATATATATATATATATATATAAGTAAAAAGTAAAAGTAAGTCTTCGGGTGGTCAGAAGTCGGTATGAGCCAATCAGCGAGGGAGTCTATCCCATTTCCACTGGCGTTAGACCAAGGAGATTGCTTTTGCGTCTGAGGCGGAGCACCACATCTTCCATCAGCTTCTTACTTTACCGCACAGATCCCTGCGCTCCTCATACACTGATTTGGCCAGGGCCGGTATCGAACTAGGAACCTTGTGGTTGCTAGGCCATAGCTCTACGGACTAAGCTAAGCCGCCACCTCATTAGATTGGCCCAAACAGCCCATGATTATTAATGCGTTTAATCTTGCAATGTCTTATATACCACTAAAGAATAAACGTTTTTACATAATAAGGTGCGGTTAATCTGCATACTGGTTTTAACAAATCCGATTTAAATAAATAGTTTAATTGGTGTTATTGATCTCTAATTTAATTGATTTTATTTCCAACTTTAAAAGTCAATCCTATGAATGATTTTTCTACAGAAACGCAATTAGAATATAATTAAAATAAGTGTAATCTTTTTTATATGATCTCTTATTTAATTCCCGTTTCTCTTAGATATATTTCAGAGATGCTGATAGGTACGCATCCTGGCGCACAAAGATGCTAAAAGGACGCAGTAAAATCGTACCCTGCGCCCCATGTTTTTCTTTTTTCTTTTTTCTTACTCCACCATTTCAAGGTAGTGTAATAGAACATTTCAATAGTTTCTCTAGAAACGAATTACAGTGATAGGTTAGCAAGGTAGGCAGTTAGCGGCTTAAGTTGGACAATACTTTCCGGGAATGTATATTTAATTACTTTAATCTACGCCGGGATATATTCTTATAGACTTTAAGACTTAAATATTAGCCCAGGGCACATATTTTGCTTGTATACATATTTTATTGCATCAAACCATGCAGAAGCGATTGTGCCAGAGGGAAGGTTAGGTCATAAGTCGAAATACAATATTTTTTTTTCAGAGATCTGTTTTGACAGAGATTCGAAACCTGACGCGACTGATTCTTTCTTGCTCATTCTTTCTTTTAGACATGAATTATTAGATCAGACATCAGAGTAACGATGTCCCAAAGGGTGGTTTCGGGTCAAGAATTACGAAATGAGAGTCGACATCTTACTCACAGGCCAAGGATTTTACTTAACCAGTTTTAGTTTGTTTCCATCGGTTTGGCCAATGTGGTTGGACTCCGGTGCAGTTGGAACGGGTGTGGGTCCAAATCTCAATTATTTGCTGACCTGCGCATTTGATCGCCTCCGTTAGTTTTGTCTTCCTTCTAAGCGTATGCGTGAGTCGGGTTGTGGCTCCAAATGCAACGGATATTTTTCGTCAAGCAGGAAGTAACCACAGTGCGTGGATTACACACTCTCGTACAAAGCCACACGCATACGTGTGTACCATACAATCACTTGGACACATACACATACGCATACGGCATACGACCAAACAACCTTCGACACATATTCACTTAGATTTAACAGATTAGGCATATGAGATAGCCTTAAGCTTGCTTAGTCTATCGTCAGGCTTATAATAACGCAGACCGGAAGCGCGTGGTGTAATGGTTAAAGTCATGGGAAGGACTCGGTCGCCCCGAGTTCAAATCTGGATTGGTAATTGCATTTCACTAGCGCTAAATAGCTTTCGGAAAGGTATGAATCCACTCTCCTCCAGCTTGATAAATAGGTAGGCCAGACTGGGCTATTTAACTTGGTTAGGCAACCGGTCTAGCAGAAGAAAACTCTGATTAAACCTATTGAACTCCGCTTGGTGCTCAACGGTTGATTTCCTTGAAAAGAGAACTTTAAACAGTGCTTCATATAGCAACTCCTT
>CM042171.1:4153234-4208234 GCA_023376005.1 Doryteuthis pealeii | reverse complement strand
TTCTATTTTTCAATCATACCCGCTCTGTTCCAAATCTTTTTATCTGCATTCTTATTCAGTTTCATTAGCCTTTCTAATTTAAAATGATATTTCATCTTATTAAAACTTAAATACTTGCACCCGGAGGGTGCATATATTTGCTATATGATATATATATATATATATATATATATATTATATATATATATATATAAGAATAGAAAGGGAATTGGAATCCGACAATATGAGGAAAATGAGAAAGAAAGAAAATGTAGAAGGATAAAAAATGAATTTTTATCGATATCACTTTTAAATCGAATCACTTACACATGTGTTTCGGTCCGTTTATCCAAAATCTAAGTGATATCGATCATTTTTATCCATCGACATTTCTTTTCTTTACTCATTTTTCCTCAATATAATATAATATAATATATATATTATATATATATTGGGAGAATATGTCCTTAGTTGAAGTCGTACCTAATTTTAGAAGTTAATTAATTAATAATTAATTAATTAGGCGGGCATACCTATTCAAATGTAAGGCTAAACAAATCGATAAAAATCTGGTTTAGCCTTACATTTGAATAGGTATGCCCGCCTAATTAATTAATTATTAATTAATCAATTTCCAAAATTAGGTACGACTTCAATTAAGCACATATTCTCCCAAAAATTGTCGGCTAAAAAATGCCATATCAAAAACACATCGTTTGTGTATTTACTTCTCATATATATATATATATATAATATATATATATATATATATATTATTATTATTATTATTATTAAAATCGAGATCGTGTGTTTGTTTGTCTGTGACCGGAAATATATTACTAATAAAGTCACATTCTCCATGATTTTATTTTCATTTACAGCTCAATTATTAACAGAATTGTCTGACATTATTAATTGTGTTGACCATATGTACATATTAATAATGCATTTGTACTTTTATATATATATTATATATATATATATATATATATATATATATATTTATATATATATATAACAACATAGCGGTTTACAGTTTGAACGAAAGGCTAATTTGCACATTGATATTAAAAAGTGATTTCCATAAATATGTGCTCAGTATTATTGATTTCTAATTATTTGGTTTTTATCTTAATGAATATGAACAACAATCTCGGGGATAAATCTGAAAAGAAATGCATTAACAAAAAGAAATAACTGTCATTTTATTCTTTACTTCTCATTTTAACTAAATAGTTAAATCATAGAAAAAATAGCAATGGAAGACAAAAGTGATGGACAAGTAAGCTTATGTTGTTCTATTTTCCGATTATACCCCCCTTTGTTCCAAATCTTTTTATCTGCATTCTTATTTATTTTCATTACTTTTTAAAATTCAAAATAATATGTTATTACATTAAAGAAACCTTTGCTTGATAATTGGTGTTCATCTGTGTTGGGTATGGTCCTTTGGTTGTTCCTTTGTGTCCCTCAGTGTTGGGTATGATTCTTTGGTTGTTCCTTGTTGTCCCTTAGTGTTGGGTAGGATCCTTTGGTTGTTCCTTGGTGTCCCTTAGTGTTGGGTATGATCCTTTGGTTGTTCCTTGGTGTCCCTTAGTGTTTGGGTAAAATCCTTTGGTTGTTCCTTGGTACCCCTCGGTGTTGGGTATGATCCTTTGGTTGTTCCTTGGTATCCTTAGTGTTGGGTATGATTCTTTGGTTGTTCCTTGGTGTCCTTAATGTTAATGATCCTTTGGTTGTTCCTTGGTATCCCTCAGTGTTGGGTATGATCCTTTGGTTGTTCCTTTATGTCCCTTAGTGTTGGGGTATGATCCTTTGTTTTGTTCCTTGGTATCCTCAGCGTTGGGTATGATTCTTTGGTTGTTCCTTGGTGTCACTTAGTGTTGGGTAAAATCCTTTGGTTGTTCCTTGGTACCCCTCAGTGTTGGGTATGATCCTTTGGTTGCTCCTTGGTGTTCCTTAGTGTTTGGCATGATCCTTTGGTTTTAGGTCCGTTCGTCAATGTCGAATAACATGTAAATGAACGACTATCAATATCAGCTATTAATTAGTGAACTAACCACGTAATGGGGCTGGTTATTGGCTGGGGTTTAAACCACGTGAATTCGCTGTGTCTATAAGTTTAAGTGGTGGATTACAGCGCACTTTATATGACAAAATATTTCAACAGAGCACCACATATACCATCAGCTTTACCACACAGATCAGATTTACTCAATTTGTGCTACACATGCGCTTAGTTGGCGAGGACCGGAATAAAATCAGGGACCTTTCAATTCCTCGCCGTGCACTCTATCGACTGAGCTCTACCGACCAGATAAATACTTGGAATTAGTATCGTGTTTTAAAGATGTGAGATATGAGAATGAAAACGATACGACCGTTTTCAGAATCAGTTCCTGTCAACAGACACAAAGCTAATTATGGGAGAGAGGTTTAAACTAAGAAATGTTTAGTTGATATATGTGAAAACCTGAAGTGAGATGGTTTGACATGATAATGTTCCAGACAACAAGTTCCATTATATAACGCAGACGTTGCTTTGCCGTAGGTTTCATGGGAAGATGAAAAAGTTCTCGACAGAGTGAAGGAAGAATCAGTAGAAAACTGCTTCCAGGATTTACAAGATAAGAGAGTTATTTATTTATTTAAAATCTCACCAAATGCTACAGCTTTTTACTAAAAGACGTATTAGTGCTACTGTATAGCTGCATCACTTGAGACTTTAACGAGACTCATAAATATGACTTGTCTTGATTTGGTTTGTTTTGTTTTACGGCATATCAACCTCAGTGGGTCATTTAATGCCGATAAAGTTTTGAAATAAATCAATTCTTAATGGATAATACAATTTATTTATAAATACATTTTTCTATTTAACCCATAGATGGGACCCTAACAGGTACTACCACTCCGGGTCAGAGTGGACCAGGGAGCAATGGTGATGAAGAGGTGCTCCACATTCCCCAAACCTCCAAAACTGGAACCTCACCATCAGATAGAGTTTAACGTCATTCCCAGGACATGTAAACTCTCAGTCACCGCCTTCTAGCACCCATATGATAAAAAGGGGTTGGGGCTTGCCATAAGGGCAATAGGGTTGGGAAAAGCATATAGGTGCTAGGGCTTGACTTGACCAGCCGATTGATCGGAGGGGGCCTCTTCGACCGCCCGTCTAGCCCAAGATAGGGCCAAAGTGGAGTATTGCATGTCATGAATTGCTCATCCACCTGGGCTCTATCCTTAAGCATCACGGGTCGCCACCCACGGTCAACAGGTGGTCCCATTGGGGGAGTCTTACCCCTCTGCAGAGGTGCAGTCGGTGCATTCTAACGCCCCAGCCGACAGGGCGGGATTTGTCTTGAATTGATACGCTTTGCATGTGATTTCTGTTCGTATAATTATCAATTTTTGTAGTTTTTCTGTTTTAATAGAAAAAAAGAGAACAAGGAATTGGAATAGAACATTTTTTACTGATAAAAAACATTAAAAACACTCTTATCTACATAAGGACTACAACAATATATATATATAGTATATATATATTATATATATATATATATATATATATATATATATATATGTGGGGGGGGGGAGTAAATATGGAAATAAATCCGACAATATTAAGAATTTGAAAAAACAAGTGTCTAAAAAGAAGATGAATTTATTTATCGACGGTTAAACGTTTCGGTTTCTTTAAACCTTCATCAGGATGTATTATGGAGTGAAGAAATTGATGGATGTTTTTTATAGATGACAGGAGATTAAAAATCTTTAACGTTTAAGCGTCGATAAATAAGGAAGGAAAAAACTCAACACCCTTATTCCATAATAAATTTTATTTTCGACAAAATTGGGGCCTTTATAAATCTAAATTGATGTTTTATAAAGGCCCCAATTTTGGTCGAAATAAATTTATTATAGAATTACGGTGTTGAATTTTTCCTTCCTTTCTAAGATAAATATTGCTCTGTATATAATCTAAAAGGCTTATTATACATTGAGTTCTCTTTAGTGATTTAAAGATTCACTGTATTTATACATACTGGATCATACAATAATAATACAGTGTATCTTAGAAATCACATATAGAATCATCCCTTACTACCAAGTTTTGGATACCTCTCATATATATATATATATATATATATATATATATATATATTATATATATAATTTTTATTTCTAAACTCCAACAGATACAAGAAAAGAGTAAATCATATGCACTATCTATCTATCTATCTATCTATCTATCTATCTATATATATATATATATATATATATTATATATATATATATATATATAAGTAAAATTAAAAGTAAAGTCTTCGGGGTGGTCAGAAGTCGGTATGAGCCAATCAGCGAGGGAGTCTATCCCATTTCCACTGGCGTTAGACCAAGGAGATTGCTTTTGCGTCTGAGGCGGAGCACCACATCTTCCATCAGCTTCTTACTTTACCGCACAGATCCCTGCGCTACTCATACACTGAGTTGGCCTGGGCCGGTATCGAACTAGGAACCTTGTGCTTGCTAGGCCATAGCTCTACGGACTAAGCTAAGATAGATAGATAGATAGATAGATAGATAGTATACCTATCCATCTATTTATCCTTTCTGCATCGTACATTTTTGAATATCTTTTTAGTTTTCTTTGCGTCTCTTTTAATTGGTAAATTTCGATAAAATATAAATCCCTTTATTTCCATTACAAATATTAATGTTTATTTTCTCTTTTACCCCAAATCCTATTGGGCAATTATAATCTTTTGTTTAGTAAATTAGTGTGTCCCAGAAAAAACAGAACCCACAAATTTTGTAATAAAACTGCTAATTTTAACTATGAGGGTTTAGGGTTAGATTTTAGGGTTAGGGTTGGGATAAGAGTAGGGTTAGGGTTAGGGTTAGGGTTGGGGTTATGGTTGGGGTTGGGGTTAGTTTTGGTTTCTGTTTTTCTGGGTCATCCTAAAAAGGGTGACCAAGAAAAAAAACAGAACACAAATTATTTATTTATTTTCCCATTAAACTAACCCTAAACCCTAAACTCCAACCCTAACCCTAAATCCCAACCCTAACGCTAACTATAACCCTAACCCTGAACCCCTTAGTTAAAGTTAACAGTTTTATTACAAAATTTGTGGCTTCTGTTTTTCTGGGACACTCTAACCCTAAACCCCCTAGTTAAAATTAACAGTTTTATTACAAAATTTGTGGGTTCTGTTTTTCTGGGACACTCTAACCCTAAACCCCCCTAGTTAAAATTAACTGTTTTATTACAAAATTGGTGGGTTCTGTTTTTTCTGGGACAGCCTAATTTACTAAACAAAAGTTCACATTTACCTCCCATTGTTAGTCCTTAAGCATTCAAACATTATAGGACTCTTTGAACCTATTTTGGCATTTCAATTTGATATCATCACTTTTGCATTTGGTATTACAGAAAATTAACACATTAGTCCGTAGAGCTAATTTCTAAGCACAATAAAAACAAACAGTCCAAAATCCAAGATGGAAGACGCCCCCGCCAAAAAAAAAGCTGTTTTGTTTCTGCTCAAAACTGCTCAATATGATTGACATAGTGCGCATGCACTTTTGTCAATTTCCGGTATGCTAAATATAAGGACGAAGGAAGAGAAAAAAATAAAGGGAATGATTTTATCGGCATCTACTGATAATATGTACCGCAGGACTCGTATCTTAAATTAGATTTGTTCGGAGTTTATGCGTTTTGGATGTGATTCCTTTTCGTACGATATTCAATATTATTATTTCTTTTATGTTTTTACTGGGGAAAAGAGATCAAATAAGTGTGATATAACAATTTTTAACTAAAAAGAAACTTAAAAAAGCACTTATCTCCATAAAGACTACTTATATATATATATATATATATATATATATATATATATATATATATATTATATATATATAGGTGTGTCATAAAAGTATCGCGATTAAAGCTGTTTACCAAGATAGAAATGAACAATGAAAGGAGCGTTAATTGTTTTTTCAGAATACAAGGTGTGCCATAAAAGTGTAGAGTTTGAAGCTGTATTTACCAAGAAAGGAATGAACAATGAATGGACCATTAATTTTTTCAGAATACAAGGTGTGTCAAATAATGTTTGACTGAAGCTGTATTTACCAAGATAGAAATTAACAATAAATGGAACGTTATTTTTCAGAATACAAGGTGTGTCATAAACGTGCCAAGTCTAAAGCTGTATTTAAAAATTAATTATTGTTGATTACTGTGTTGGATTATTTTGCGTACATAAGCCATGCTACTATACACCACTTGAATTTATAGACGAAGCGAGGTGACGTGGTTTAAGCCTCAGCCAATCAAAAGCCTGAATGCGTGGCTGGTTGACTGCTTAATCACTGATACTGAGAGATGTCCATTTACAATCATTGACGAAGGACCTGCAATACTGAGAATCACCAAAGAACAACCAAATGATTCTTTCCAAGGATTTCCGCTGGTCAAGTGCTCTTGTTTGAAGCCTAAAGAATGGACCATAAAATCGTAACAGAGCGGCAGACAGACGAAAGACATAAGAGTTCTTCACTATCACATCATGCGACGCAGACACCTGTCTTCGACTATGACCAAATGTAGATCGTTTCTCGTAATTTATTTTTATTTAGAAAATTTCTACAACGTAATGTGTTTTTTCGATATATGAAGAGTAAGACATCCCTCGAAAATAAGACCTATTGTCATATTTCGGCGTGAGAATAAGTATAAGCATAGTCTTATTTTTCATTGATGCCGAAGAAAGAGCTCAATTCGAAGAATTAGCGGAGATATGAGCCATTAACCCCCTCCCTTATAGTGCCTGAAAATGACCAATCTCGTAAAAATTTAAGGTGTCGATTTTATTGTCTCTTCTGATAGATTTCGATGCGTAGATAAAAATACAAGGTGTGTCATAAAATTGCGGAGTTTAAAGCTGTATTTACCAAGAAAGGAGTGAACAATATATGGACCGTTATTTTTTTTTCAGAATACAAGGTATGTTTTATATACGCATCAAAGATTTGATAAAACTGGTAAAAGGAAATTGAATTCTGTTGAGAATTGACGGAGATATGAGGCTTCAAAAACCTCCTAAAAATGCCCTTTTAAGGCAATTTGTTTTCTATATATTTTATTGAACAACTCCAGCTCCCCTTAAAAAAAACCGCGCGGTGAGAAGCGACTCTTGAGAAGACATCCCCTCTCGTAGAGTAACTGGTTGCAACTAAACTAAATTCTAAAACTAAAATCTAAAACTTCCCCCTCACGCCTCTACTGTAGCGTTGTCGGAAGGGTCGCGCAGAAAGTCAGAACAAATCAATTATCAATAACGTTAATTTTCAACTCAACACCCGTTATTTTGAATCTAACGAACTCTGATTCAAAATTAATCTAACTACATTACGTACATAATTCATAGGTTATCCATCAATTATGTAACAACAGTATTACTTTGCATTTTTCTTTAAGCACATATGCATACACGCACAGACATAGAAAAGGAATGTTTAGTAATGATTTGTCCTGACTTACAGTTTTCCCAAAACAACAATTTTGGTTATTTCCTATAAGTCTAACATAAACAAAGGGAACCACTTTTGACTGATAAATTATTTATTTATTTTCCGATTAAACTAACCCTAAACCCTAACCCTAACCCTAAACCCTAACTCTAACCCTAACCCGTCTTCTTTTTTCCTAGTAGATCAATAAATAAATAAATAATTCATCAGTCAAATGTTCCCCTTTGTTTATGTTAGACTTATATGAAATAGCCTTAATTTCTCAGTAATTTTCACCTTTAGTTGTCAAAATTCCTAGCAAAAAATTGTGCGTGCGCATTATCTGAAATGAACTTAATTGTTATTAAGAACACGTTTTATGATATTTTTTGTGTTAAAGCATGCAGTTGTATTGTTTTCGAAAAAGTTTCTAAGATTTGTGTATTTCGCACGGAGACTTTCAAAATGGCTACCGGCTTGTTTCAAAGTGAAAGTCAGTTGGCTAAATTCCTACCATAGAATTATCTGAAATGAACTTAATTGTTATTAAGAACACATTTTATGACATTTTTGTGTTAAAGCATGCAGTAGAAACAGTTTCTAACATTTGTTTATTTCGCACGGAGACTTTCAAAATAGCTACCGGCTTGGTTCAAAGTAAAAGTCAATGGAGGTTACTCTAATGGCCTTATTCACTATTGCCTATTTTACTATTTGCCTATTTTACTATTTACTTCAAAAATCCTTCATAAATATTGGAAATTTGTTTGCTTTATAAAACTTTTGTTATTGTTAAAATTTACATTTTCTCATTCTAATACCTTCTTATATATGAACAAACATAGAGGTTATTCATACCTACAAGGCCTAACGCCAAACGCATTAACCTCTTGAAACATTACATATGCAGACACCGAGCAAGCGGTGTAGTTTATACAGCTACCGGATGTGAATGCTTCACGTGAAGACGCCAGACAGACAAAATTTGGTCTCTTCGCAGTAGCATTATGGCGTAACTTCCGCTTAAGTAAATGGGATGGATTCAAGAGATATAAATTGATTCATGAAATTCGGAAAACAACGACATCAAAAATATGCTTTTGTGTTCTTCGTAAATTAGGTACCACCAAAATGGTTCACGTGACCAGTATAGGCCATATTGAAGGAAGAAACGTAAATAATGTTGAACTTTATTTTTTGAAATCTCGCAAAAAAGAAATTAACGAACATAAAAATTGTTATAACGAAAAACAGTTATTTCAAAGATCAAATTATCTGATTGGAGAAAGATTACCGTTATCTTGAAATATAAGTAAAACAGTCGGGTTTTTTTACAACACGGTCAGTTTCTTTATTGATATTTTTTCGCAGAATTCACTATTCATGGTTCTTTTACTAAAAAAAAAAAAACAAAAAAACTCTGGTATTGAAACTTATAAAATATTCTGATAGAATCATTCCGACTCTTATCTTTATAGAAAAAAAGTAAAAATCGTTTTTTTGTCGGTTTATTTTTTCATATTTTACAAAATAAAATAGAGGGCGTAGACCTTGTAAAATATATATTTTCGCTGATATATTTAAGAAAAATACTATTTCAGACATATTTTCATCAAAAGGTAAGTAATAATGAAAATTTACATGAAAATCGGACCGTTAATCGGTTTTTCATAGAATTTTTTAAAAAAGCCTCTAGTCATAACTTGTTTTGGCTACGTTAAATTTCAAATGATTTAACGGTTCAAAAATGAAAACATTGTTTTTTAATCATAATTTTCATTATTTCCGTCAGCTGAAAAATGTTTTTAAAGTCATCACAGTCTCTTTAAAGTTTCTTCTTTTGAATGGACAACCAATTCTCAAGGTAATGTTGTATATTGTACGAGCAAAACAAAGAAAAGACGACAAAAATGACACAGGATGTTTTTCCTGGTAAAAGCGAAAAGAGGTTAAAAAAACGGAATAGAGGGTTTCCGGTCAAGGAAGCAGGGAAAGGATAAAGAAATATATAACAAAGGTCCGTTATCAGATCAAAAGATAAAGATGCGTAGGCGTGTCGTCAATACAAAAGCCAGAGGGTCGAGTCAGTCAGTCAGAGAGGAGACGGCGATCAGAGCACAAGGAGCGATCGTCCACACGGTCGATCGCTGCCAGCGGGCAGTGAGGTTCGTCCACCCCATCCGCGTCACCAACGCTAGTCATCCCAGCAGCAGTAGTAGTCAATGTCACCACCGCCCACCACGTACAGCCGAGAAGAGAAATAAAGTCAACTTTTACTAATGCCATGTGTTGTGATTTTATTAAACTACCACTACACATATCGTCTAGGGTTAGTGACGATACCCGCTACGTATGCAGATACACGAAGTAGGGTCGTGGATTTAAAGCCGCTGTATAAGATATAGATTTTGACGCGAGTATGCAACAATAATATTAAAATTTATGCAAGTTTCATTGTGTTAAATATACGGGGTAGATTTTACAGGGAAAATTGGTAGTAATTATCGTAAATATATTACATAGATATCAATTCCTGTCAGTCTATTTAACCAGTTTGCACCTACAACAGTAATCCGATCATGATCAAATTTTACACACATGTTTAAGTAAATGAGATGAATTTAAGATATATGATTTAATTCATGATATTCCGAAAAAACCCAACATCAAAAATATGCTGTTGTGTTCTTTCTTAATCTATTACATAAATGACAATTCCTGCCTGTTTCTGCATAACCAGTTCGCACCTACACCAGTGATCCGATCATGATAAAACTTTACACGCATGTTCAGCGCATATTTCACAGTTAAGTTAATGCGATGAATTCAAGAGATATAATTTAATTCATGAAATTTTGAAAACAAAAAAAATTGCTTTTGTGTTCTTCCTAAATCTATTACATAAATATCAATTCCTGACTGTCTGTGTATAACAAGTTTTCACCTATACCAGTAATCTGATCATGATGAAACTTTACACTCATGTTAAGCAAATTTGGTCTCTGCACTTTAGCCTCAGCGCATATTTTCCAGTTAAGTAAATGAGATGAATTTAAGAGATACGATTTAATTCTTGAAATTTGGAAAACAACAATATCAAAAAATGCTTTTGTATTCTTCCTAAATATATTCCATAAATGTCGGCTTCTTACCGCGCTAGATTAGGTGTTCTGTCTGTACCTCGAAGTTCCAGAGAATTGTAAGCACCTCGTTCTCTAGGACAGTTTCAGGTTTGTGTATATACCATTTGGTTGTATATATTTACCAACCCCTCAGCACGAGCAGGATGTGACACAAGGTCAATGTTTCTAAGCGGAGTTTAACAGGATTGAATTAAGAGTTTTCCTTCTCCTAGACTGGTTGCCTAACCAAGGTTAAAGAGCCCAGTCTGCCCTACTATTAACCCATAGCTGGAGGGAGAGTAGGATTCATACCTTCCCAAGGGTGTTAGTGATAAGTGAAATGCAATTACCACGCCCAAGATTTGAACTCGGGGCGACCAGTCCATTTCCCATGACTTTAACCATTACACCATACGCTTCCTATACCATTTTTTTGTATGGTAAAAATTGAATTTCTTGCACAATTCTCAGGGGATCACCTTTCTCACCCAGTTGTGCTTAGTCTTGTACCCAACCATGTACCTGTGTGTAAAAAAATACTATTAAATAAAAATAATTATTTGAAACAATGCAGCCTCGTTGAATAGTTGATTCATCATGAGAGAAAATTGTTGAGATGATCTTCAAGAAAAGTTAACTCTTTATTCGCATTTTCGTTTCGTTTCATGATTATAAGCACAACCTATCATTTTTGTAAGGAAGTATAACTTAGAATTTCAAATTTACCGTAAGCTTGAAGATTATTGTTGGAAAATCTCAGAGACTTTAAATTGACAAGTCTTAAACCCAGAGTCAACAGAAGCAGACCTGTGATTGGCCTAAAGTGTCACGTGATCAGGGAACTCAGGGGAAGGTAAGACTTTAGTTATTCAGAGTTAAGCAAACGCCCATCGGGGCCAGACGTGTGATTCCGTTTCTGGAGTGTCATGGGAATCCGTGCTGTCAGCCCCGACTTGTTAATGAAGAGATTGCTCACAATATCTGCTGTTACAACGTTATCATCAAACTATGTATTATATCGCCCTAATGTATTCGCGCTAAAATAACGTACGAAACATTTACTTATAAGACTAGACACATTACGTAGCGTTAGATAGATGTCATCTTTATGGTATTATAATTAGCAGATCTGTTAAGTTTTTAAATGCCATCCTTGGCCAGTTGAAAAGGGCTTAAAGTAAGTAAGTCCAGAGTTATGGAATCCTTTTGTAAGTGAATAAGTCCTATCCTGCGTATAAGTCCTGAGTTATGGAATCCTTTGTCCGTCGTCCACGAAAGTCAAAGTAGTTATAGCCAGTATGCTTAGTATGCTCAGTTTAAGTATTGTCTCAGCAGCAGAGTACTGTCAGTGATTGGCCAAGAGTATGATCACATGTTTATCGCCGTCTATAAATAGAAGTGGGCTATTAACACACGCCTTATATCAAAGGAAATCTCAACAAGATCTACCTGGCGTTAACCGGTATTCAGAAAGTTAAAAACAAGGCACGAAAAGGAATGAAACAGAAAGGAGTGTAGCCACCACATTCTGCAGCCCTAGAAAGCATCACTGTCTGTGTGCAGTCACTGCACCAGAGACTGCCATTCAAAAATCGGCCAGCTCAGCCACTTACGCAGATGCAGATAAAAAAAAATTGAGGACACTAACAAAGGAATTATAATTAGCAGAGCTACCTGGCGTTAAAAATCAAGGAATTAACCGAATTTAATGAACTTTTCAGTGTTGATACATTAACGAATAAACAATATAATGCACCAGTTATTTTATTTAAAAACTGTTACATTTTTTCGGGTCAATTAACTTTGAACCACGTATGTTTGTGAATCTGTGTTACGCCTCAAAGATACGTGTTCAAAGTTAACTGACCTGAAAATGTAAGGGTTTTCAAATAAAATAAGTGGTGTATTATATTGTTTATTCATTTATATATCAGCATTAACAATTTCATTAAATTCGGTTCCTTGATTTTTTGGATTTTTTTTTTCTTTCGGTGGAGTGACATACGATTGTGGAATTTACGGCTGTTTAGTAGGATTTAATCATTTTGTCTATGAGAATTGCATAACGGAAAACGTTACCTTTTCTTAATAACGTTTGAATATTATCAAATGATGATAATGATGATGATGATGGTGACTGTTGCAAGCCAGACATTTCTTCTCATGTTGAAGATAAAAAGGTTACTGAGTTCTTTTTTATTTGTTTTTTTTTTGTTTGTTTTTGTTTTTTTGTTTTTTTTGACGATATCTCGACACACCACCATTCAATTCTGCTTTCCTCTGAATGGCTTCAGAGCATTTACTAAAACTCTTAGTTTAACACTGCTCGGCTAATTGGCTTAATATCAGGTTACCACCCTGTCGGCGGAGCGTTAGAATGCACGACTGCACCTCTGCAGAGGGGTAAGTCTCCCCCAATGGGGTTACCTATTGGCCGTGGGTGGCGACCCGTGATGCTTAAGAATAGAACCCAGGTGGCTGAGCAGTCCATGACTTGCAATACTCTACTTTGGCCCTATCTTGGGCCAGACGGGCGGCCGATCGGCTGGTCACGTCAAGCCCTAGCACCTATATGATTTCCCAACTCTATTGCCCTTATGGCAAGACCCAACCCCTTTTTATCATATGGGTGCTAGAAGGTGGGAACTGCAGGTCTTCATGTTCTGGGAATCACGTTAAACTCTATCTGATGGTGAGGTTACAGTTTTGGAGGTTTGGGGAATGTGGAGCACCCCTTCATCACCATTGCTACCTGGTACACTCTGACCCGGAGTGGTAGTACCTGTTAGGGTCTCATCAATGCGTCAAATAGAAAAACATGAGTTTATAAACAAAATTGTATTATCCATTAAGAATTGATTTATTTCAAAACTTTATCGGCATTAAATGACCCACCGAGGTTGATATGCCGTAAAACAAAACAAACCAAACCAATATCAGGTTGCTCACAGTACATGTCGTTACTTAAATGGTCACCCATCTAAATACTGAACATGCTCATCGTAGCTTAACTTCAATGATCTAGCGGCAACCGGGGCATTCAAAATGACTTGATCGTTGATGGCTTATTTTTTATGACATCTCGAAAGCTATGGGAATAGCATAAAGAAACCCATTGCCTTTTCTTAATAGCCTCTGATCAGGTTGCTCACAGTACCTGCGGTTACATAAATGGTCTCTCATGTAAGTTCTGAACATGCTCATGGTAGCTTAACTTCGGTGATCTAACGAGTATTTCCATAGGGTATTACCGCTGTGTGAGCAGTAGCTTTGTCCAGGATTTGAACTGGGATCGACAAGTCCATTTTCTATCATTCAAACAATTACCATACGCACCTTAGTAATATTTCATCCGGATGTTTACAGTACCTGTCGTTATTTACATGGTCCCCCATCTAAGTTCTGGACATGCTTATCGTAGCTTAACTTCGGTGATCTATCGGGTATTTCCCTAGGGTATTAGTGCCTTGTGAGCAGTAGCTTTGTCCCGGATTTGAACTGGGATCGACAAGTCCATTTTCTACTACTCAAACAATTACCATACGCACCTTAGTAATATTTCATCCGGATGTTTACAGTACCTGTCGTTATTTACATGGTCCCCATCTAAGTTCTGGACATGCTTATCGTAGCTTAACTTCGGTGATCTATCGGGTATTTCCCTGGGGTATTAGCGCTGTGTGAACAGTAGCTTTGTCCAGGATTTGAACTGGGATCGACAAGTCCATTTTCTATCACTCAAACAATTACCATACGCACCTTAGTAATATTTCATACGGATGTTTACAGTACCTGTCGTTATTTACATGGTCCCCCATCTAATTTCTAGACATGCTTATCGTAGCTTAACTTCTGTGATCTATCGGGTATTTCCCTGGGGTATTAGCGCTGTGTGAACAGTAGCTTTGTCCAGGATTTGAACTGGGATCGACAAGTCCATTTTCTATCACTCAAACAATTACCATACGCACCTTAGTAAATATTTCATCCGGATGTTTACAGTACCTGTCGTTATTTACATGGTCCCCCATCTAAGTTCTGGACATGCTCATCGTAGCTTAACTTCGGTGATCTATCGGGTATTTCCCTGGGGTATTAGCACTGTGTGAACAGTAGCTTTGTCCAGGATTTGAACTGGGATCGACAAGTCCATTTTCTATCTCCCAAACAATTACCATACGCACCTTAGTAATATTTCATCCGGATGTTTACAGTACCTGTCGTTATTTACACGGTCACCCATCTAAGTACTGAACATGCTCATTGTAGCTTAACCTCATTGATCTAGCGGAAACCGGGACTTTCAACATCACTTGATGGCATCTAGAAAGCTATGATAATTACAGCTCGGAACCCATTACCATTTCTTAATAACGTTCGATCAGGTTGCTTATATATATATACCAACCCCTCCACACGAGCAGGATGTGACACAAGGTCAATTTCTTAAGCGGAGTTCAACAGGTTTGAATTCAGAGTTTTCCTTCTCCTAGACCGGTTGCCTAACTAAGGTTAAAGAGCCCAGTCTGCCCTACTATTTACCCATAGCTGGAGGGAGAGTAGGATTCATACCTTTCCCAATGATATTAGCGCTAAATGAAATGCAATTACCTCGTCCAGGATTTGAACTCGGGGCGACAAGTCCATTTCCCATGACTTTAACCATTACACCACGCGCTTCCTAAATCAGGTTGCTTATAGATGCTGATGTTACTTAACTGGTCACCCATCTAAGCACTGAACATTCTAATCGTAGCTTAACTTCGGTGATCTAACGGGTATTTCCTCAAGGTATTCGCGCTATTTAAACTGTAGCTTTGTCGAATTTCTTAAACGGAGTTTAACAGGGTTGAATTCCGAGTTTTCAATCTCCTGGAAAGGTTGTCATACAATGGTTGAACAGCACAGTCGGCCCTACTATTTACCCATAACTGGAGTGAGTATATTTGGATTCATACTTTTCACAAGAGTATTAGCGCCATGTGAAATGCAAATAGTTTCGTCTAGGATTTGAACTCGGATCGACGGGTCCATTTCATCCCACTCTATCAATTACTGATTTTGAAAGGGTGCAAAAGATTCAAGGTAATATCAATCCTTTGCAAGTCTCTCCAGCAAACTAAATGCAATTCCTTTCCAAACCGAACATGCCACTCTCATATCAAATAGCAGTCGTCAGATTTCACTTGCCGTCCAAACACTTTCTTCCTCACTCGCCCTGTCAGCGAGAGTCCATCTTTATTTCTGCTCGTTTGGATGCGCTTATGCAAATTCAGATATACTTGAAAATTGTCCACCAGCTTCTTCTTCTTCTTCTTCTTCTTCTTCTTCTTCTTCTTCTTCTTCTTCTTCTTCTTCTCTCTCGACACTGTTACTGAAGAACAAAAATGCAGTCTGCCGTTCAGGTCAAAATAGGTCGCTTTTATAGTAAAATAAAAGTTGCGATGCACTATGGGTAGTCACCCATAATTCCCCGCAACCTCTATAAAAAGTATATTCTGCCCCCTCCAATTTCTTGACACTTCTTACTCAGAGTGGGCATAATGGCGTACCACATTCCTTCTTCCCCCGACCATATTCCTTTCCTTGCCAGGGACAGTTTCGCAGGCCAGGCATCTCGGACGCTTTGAGTCAGGTAAGTTCGACTCGTTACTATAATATAATCACCTTGATAATGTTTGATCAGAATGTTAACAGTACCTGCCGTTACTTAAATGGTTACCCATCTAAGTACTGAACCTACTCATCGTAGCCTAACTTTGGTGACCTAACGATGTTCATATGATGATGATAATGATGATGATGATTTTTGTCAGCTAGACATTTCTTCTTATACTGTTGCTAAGGTTACTGTGTTTTTTTTTGTTTTTGTTTTGTGTTGTTTCTTGTGGTTTTGACGATATCTAAACACATCGCCATTCAACACCATCTCGAGTCTTGTTTGCTCGTTGAGTGGCTTCATAGATTTTACTAAAACTCTCTTAGTTTACACGTCGCAACTAATTGGCTTTAGAGTCTGTTGCCGGAATATTAGTCTGAAAGCAGCCTTATCATTTATATTCAATACTTAAATCTCAATAGACTTGCCCATTATTACATATACGAGACGCAATCAAAAGGATTCCTACAGAAGAATTAATTATCTTAAATTTAAAATTTTAAAATCTAAATAAAGATTTGGCTGGTTGGTTGGTTGGTTGGTTGGTTTTGGTTGGTTTCGATTTTACGTCACGTCAACCTTTGTACCATATGTACACATCCCGCTCGTGCTGAGGGGTTGTTAAATATATATGTACGTGTCAACTTATAACTCTCAAACAAGAGGTTATTCAGATTTGAAATCTCGCATACTACTTTATATGCTTATAACTAAGAAGCACACAAAATTTGGGTTTTGATTTTTAATAATTAAGCAATATAATTCAATAATTAACAAAAAAAAATAAAATCCAGTATACACACCCTCCACCCCCACTCTACTCACATTGTCACGAATTTATTTTCGAACTTCCCAGACAGAAGACTCCACAATACATTTCTTTAGTTGCTTACAGGCATTTTTAAAAAGGTTCTGCTTCAGCCATGAAAAGATTGCATGAAACTGTTGGGCATCTAAGGTGGAGCGCCACTCCTACCATCAGCTCCTCACTTTACCGCACTTATCCATGTGTTACTCATACACTGAGTTGGCGAGGACCGGAATTGAACAAGGAACCTCAAGGTTCCCAGCCGACCAATAAGAGAGACTATTTAGTTTGAATTCAGAGTTTTTATTTCGCTTTGACTGATTGTCATACATAGTTTAAAGAGCTCAGTCTGATCTATTATTTACCCATAGCTGGAGGGATAATATTTTGATTCGTACCTTTGCCTGAGATATTAGAGTAATGCAAACAGTCGCGTTCAGCATTTGAACACGTCTCACCGTGTCCATTTCCAACGACGGTAACCATTATCTCCAAATTGACAGTAACACAGTGTCATTGAATTTAGTTTCATATTTTCAGTGGTCTTTTCTATCTAAAGCCATTTCTCTGATCTTACCGCTTCAAGCTTATTGAGCGCGGGAATATGACAGGGAGCTCTTGTTCCCGGACAAGGCTCTTAGTGGCTTTAGTTCTTAAAATTTCCGAGGATCTCCATGCGCTTATAAGTCCAAGCGTATGAGCTTTACTGGCTGGAGGCTCTTAGAAACGGAAGTTAGGGCTGAACAAGATATATCTTCTTCAATTCTACGCAAGTGATTTTGCGGTCGCTCACTTTTGTAACAGGTATTTCACAAAGCGATACAATTGACTGCAGCTTTTGAAATGGTCAACCAGTAATGCCTGGGCATCTAAGGTGGCCTTGAGAAAATCTTTTAGAATGAAAGACAGAAGATTATAGATAATTATATGACCTTAGACCGTATTATGCGATTGACCCACATAGGAGTTTAAGATACACATTCTTTTCGCTAATTACGATATAAAGAAAGATCATCGTAAAAAAAGAAAAGGACAAAATCATTATTTTTCAGTATTATTTACTAGCTTAAAAAACGCCTTACAGGCGGTGTTAAAATTAGTTTTTGAAAGATATTGCCGAAAAGGGTAGGATTTCTTTTTACGACAGACGACAATACTTTTTTTCTTTTAAAGAATACACTCAATTTTATGGTTTTTGGTTTCGGTTTGGTTTGTTTTACGGCGTATCAACCTCAGTGGGTCATTTAATACCGATAATGCTTTGAAATAAATCAATTTTTAATGGATAATACAATTTTGTTTATAAACTCATGTTTTCTATTTAACCCATAGATGGGACCCTAACAGGTCCTACCACTCCGGGTCAGAGTGGACCAGGGAGCAATGGTGATGAAGGGGCGCTCCACATTCCCCAAACCTCCAAAACTGGAACCTCACCATCAGGGAGTTTAACGCCATTCCCAGGACATACGATATAAAGAAAGATCACCGTAAAAAAAGAAAAAGACAAAATCATTATTTTTCAGTATTATTTACTAGCTTAAAAAACGCCCTACAGGCGGTGTTAAAATTAGTTTTTGAAAGATATTGCCTAAAGGGGTGGGATTTATTTTTACGACAGACGACAATACTTTTTTTCTTTGAAAGAATACACTCAATTTTACATAATTCTACAAAAATTTACTTGAATTGGACTAATATCTTAATTTTAGTGAAAAATTATTTTCAAAAAATTTTAATCTGGGTTTTATCAACCTTCAATTTGTATAAGATTTCAAAAGTCTGTTTCCATTTTTTTACGAAAGAGTGTGGCAAAAAGATTTTAACCAGTCTAGGAGAAGGAAAACTCTGAATTCCAACCTGTTAATTTCCACTTAAAAAATTGACCTTGTGTCGCATCCTGCTCGGGTGGAGGGGTTGGTAAATATATATAAGAAAAATGTTATCAAGCGACAAAGACAAATCCTTTTTTGTATGTGCATTAACACTTTGCCTACATTAAACCCCACAGAGCGGCTCTCCCGCCGCTGTGTTCCTACCGTAAGCCGCCGTAAGCGACCTTCAATTTGTATAAGATTCAAAAGTCTGTTTACATTTTTTTACGAAAGAGTGTAGCAAAGAGATTTTTGCCACACTCTTACATAAACAAATGTAAACATGTATATTTTTTAGTAATATACATAAAAATACTTTTCCGGTTACAATTCAAAAAAATATGTTTTCTTTCTAATAAAATCAAGTTTCTCACAGTTAAAATCAAATCAATTCAAACAAGGTTGCTCTTTATTCTATATTCAACGATTTTGGATCATGTGACGTAAGCAGTGACATAGTTTCGGTTATAGACAAATAGAGTCTAAATCTCCATTATCATGGAATAAAAATTAGGTATGTTGTGTCAACGTATGAGGGTCAATCGAAAGTATTTCAATTACAAAAAACAACGGGCAAATGGAGCTTGCCTAATGCGCTGTATATAAGAAAAATGTTATGGGGGCGCGTGGTGTAATGGTTAGAGTCATAGGAAATGGACTTGTCGACCCGAGTTCAATTCCTGGAGAAAGCTGTTTGCATTTCACATGGTACTAATACCCTAGGGAAAGGTATGAATCCAATTATCCCTCCAGCTATAGCAGCGCAGATTGGGATCTTTAAACAGGGCTAGGTAACCAGTCTAGGAGAAGGAAAACTCTGAATTCAAACTTGTTAAATTCCACTTAAGAAATTGACCTTGTGTCGCATCCTGCTCGTGTGGAGGGGTTGGTAAATATATATAAGAAAAATGTTATCAAGCGACAAAGACAAATCCTTTTGTGTATGTGCATTAACACTTTGCCTACATTAAACCCCACACAGCGGCTCTCCCGCCGCTGTGTTCCTACCAGAAGCCGCCGTCAGCTGTTCCCATACGTATCATTAAGTGAATACTCCTGTCATCTTTTGGTTTTGTCTTTGAACCAACCAAATGTCAGTGAATGTTCAATATTTAGCTCAGTCGGTAGAGTGTCTAACTAGGAACCCAAAGATTCCGGGTTCGATACCGACCCTTGCTAACTCAGCGTATGAGTAGCACAGAAATCATTGTGGTATAGTGAGGAGCTGATGGTAGATGTGGCCCACCGACTCAGACATCAACAGAATCTCCTTGATCTAGCGCCAGTAAAAATGGGATAGACTCCCTCTTTGTATGGCTGATACCGACTTTAGGCCACCCCGACGACTTCACTTACTAACGTTTACTCTACATTTATTTTGAAATTAATTACAGAACACTTTATTTATATCCAATATATATCCTCGTTTATTTGAGCAAATGTTCGCCTTTTGGTGTCTAAACAGGTGCTTGATTTTGTCTATAGTTCAAATATGCACAAAAAAGGTGAAAACCTGATCATAGGAATAGATACAATGCAATTGATACATTGCAACATATTCTGGACCCTTCCTGTACTGGACAATGCTGCTATCAAGAGATTTTAATATATACAACAAATGAATAATGATTGTTAGAGGTTACAGTAAGTTTAATAGGACTAGATAAAAAAATCCACACAGAAAAGTTTAGTAATTAATAATTATTATTATCCATCTTAAGAATTTATTAACTGACAATAATAATCTGGGTCTTCGAGATACAGACGGATCCCCTAATCCCAGCCAGGAGACCGGACCTAGTATTAATCGACAAGAAGAAGAGAACCTGTTACCTCGTAGATTTTGTCGTCCCGGCCGACTACCGAATGAAAATGAAAGAAAGCGAAACGATAGACAAATACTTAGACTTTGCCAGAGAACTGAGAAAACTGTGAAACATGAAGATGAAGGTGGTACCAATTGTTATTGGTGTCCTTGGAACGGTCTCCAAAGCTCTGGAAAAAGAATTTGGGTGAATTGGAAATCAGAGGAAGAATCGTGACCATCTGAAATATAGCACTGTTAAGATCGACTAGAATACTCAGAAGAATCCTGGAGACCTGAGAAGACATGCTGTCACCCAGTCTCCAGTTAACCACCGGCTACGACAGGTGTGAAAAACTCGAATGCAATGAAAGAATAATTGAACGGTCCCAGAAAAAGACTGGAGAAACCGGAAATCAGAGGAAAAATGAGACCATCCAGACTACTGCATTTCTGCAATCAGCTAGAATACTCAGTGAGTTCTGGAGATCTAAGGAGACTTGTTGTCCCTCATCCTCCAGTGAAATACCATCAACTTAAGCTGGTGTGAAAAACACAAGTAATACATATATTAATACTCGTATTGGTTAAAGTCTTTGGAAATGGACTCGTCGCCACGAGTTCAAATCCTGGACGTGGTAATTGCATTTCACTTAGCGCTAATACCCTTGGGAAAGGTATGAATCCTACTCTCCCTTCAGCTATTGGTAAATAGTAAGGCTGACTGAGCTCTTTAACCATGGTTAGGCAACCGGTCTAGGAGAAGGAAAACTCTGAATTCAAACCTGTTGAACTCTGCTTAAGAAATTGACCTTGTGTCGCATCCTGCTCGTGTGGAAGGGTTGGTAAATATATATATATTAATACTCGTAATAATGTGCCTTGTGTTTACATTTTGGGTTTTCAGGCATAATCAAAGGGATTGATCTAGTAAACGAGCTGATCACTGGATGAGATGAGGCACCCTGGGAATGACGAATAGAATTGATCAAGATTCTGTTGCTTCCGTTTCCGCTTCGATATTTCAGGTATCCCCAGAGGAAATAATAATAATAAGCGGATAGGTGTGAGGGATACATTTAAAGACATGAGCCTCGTGGTATCCTCAGGGAAGACATCTCAAGCGAATAGATCAGGTGAGAGGACCGATCTCGTGTATGAGATAAAGCGCCCAGGGAAATAGTGTTCTTAATACCTTGCTTAGAAGTCAAATGAAATCACATGAGTGATGCTGTAGTAGTACATTGAGGTACCTTCCACCCACTCAGCCCTACTTGCGCCGGCGTAGTGACAATTTTAAATACGGGAGATCATTCGCGGACACTGTATAAAAATTGACCTTGTGTCACATCCTGGACGTGCACGTTTAGATCCTAAGTCTTAAGGGTGTTGGAATATTTTCAGTATATAAACTGTGCTGCAATATATATATATATATATATATATATATATATATATATGAAAGTAAGTAAACAAACAATATGTTTATTTTTGATATGGCCTTTTTAGCCGACAATTTTTGGAGCCTATCTGTTTAACTGAAATCATACCTAATTTTGAAAATTAATTAGTTAATAATTAATGAATTTAGCGGGCATATATGTTCAAATGTAAGGCTAAACAAATCGAGAAAATGTCAATCCCTGTATTTTTATAAGTCGAAATGTACATACAGGGATTTACATTTTCTCGATTTGTTTAGCCTTACATTTGAACATATATGCCCGCCTAAATTTATTAATTATTAACTAATTAATTTTCAAAATTAGGTATGACTTCAATTAAGCACATATCCTCAATATATATATATATATATATATATATATATATATGAGTATAGATAAAAGGATATGAAAACAACACAATATGCTGTTAAAGTGAAAACATTTTATATCATATTCATGTTTTCACTTTAACAACATATTGTGTTGTTTTCATATCCTTTTATCTATATACTCATACCGTCGGATTCATTTCCTTTCTCTAATACATATATATATATATATATATATATATATATATATATATATATATATATCATGTCACGCAATAGCACGGATATCCATGACAATCTCTCGCCAACCCTCCCTATCATTCATTGCCCCCGGGAGCTCCTCTGCGCAGCATCCAGCATCCTCACATAGTTGGTCAATATAGGTCCTGGCCCACACTAGCATGCCCATGTGTTGGCTTCCACAGGAGTATGTCGCATACGAGTAAGACGGACTAGGCATATATATATATATATATATATATATATATATATATATATATATATATATATGAAGTGTTCAAATGATGTGTTTGAAATGGCGAAGCCGACAATTTTTAGGGAGATTATGTGCTTAATTAAAGTCATACCTAATTTGTTAATTAATTAATTATAATTAAATGAATTAGGCGTGCATATCGGTTTAAATGTAAAGCGTAAACAAATCGAGAAAAAGTCAATCTCTGTGTGTACATTTCAGCCCATTAGGCCTCATCAGCAGAGCAATAGACAGGGCAGTGCTGTGTGCGCAATTCGAACCCTACCTGTCAGGCTGACAGGCGGGCATTCCTAACCACTACACTAGCTGGCTACCCCAGGATCTCTCGTTATTTTAAACCTTGTTTACGCTTTACATTTAAACCGATATGCACGCCTAATTCATTTAATTTATAATTAATTAATTAACAATTATGACTTTAATTAAGCACATAATCTCCTTAAATATATAATATATATATATATATATATATATATATATATATATATATATTGGGTGGAAACGTTGTGTAGATAACAATATAGATGAGGACAATAGACCGAATAATTCAAATTATACGAAATCGATCTTATTTTCTGAAATTATTCGAAATCGATCTTATTTTCTGAAATTATTCGAAATCGATCTTATTTTCTGAAATTATAGTACCCCTATCTAATTTTGATTTTAAATTCAACATTTGACAGCATTTTTGTTTTTCGCTGTATTACAGAAATACATGGACAATCCTGAATGTATTAGTGAAGAAAGCATTCAAGTTAAGATCCCAACGGGTAAGGCAATCGTTCAAATGATCTTGCTGAAAGTGATAGAGTTGGATTTCAACTAAGTTATAACTTAATATGATATGCCATGTAAATGAGATCCCTTTTCCAATGAATAAATGCATAAAATCAACTTCAATTCTTCTTCTTCTTCTTCTTCTTCTTCTTCTTCTTCTTCTTCTTCTTCTTCTTCTGATTTTTTTCTTCTTCTCTTTCAAGATCTCCTTCTTCTCTTTCAAGATTTCTTCTAGATTTCTTCTTCTTCTTCTTCTTCTTCTTCTTCTTCTTTTCTCTTCTTCTTCTTCTTCTTCTTCTTCTTCTTCTTCTTCTGTCTAGATTTCTTCTTCTTCCTTTTCTTCTTTTTCTTCTTTTTATTTCTAGATTTTTCTTCTTCTCTTCTTCTTCTTCTTCTTCTTCTTCTTCTTCTTCTTCTTCTTCTTCTTCTTCTTCTTCTTCTTCTTCTTCTTCTTCTCTCTCACGCGTGCTTCTTAGATTTCTTCTTTTTCTTCTTCTTCTTTTCTTCTTCTCTTCTTCTCCCTTCTTCTCCTTCTTCTTCCTCTCCTTCTTCCTCTCTCAAGATTATTCTTCTACTTTGTTCCTTTTCTTCTTTTTTCTTTTGATTTCTAGATTCTTCTTCTTCTTCCTTCTTCTTCTTCTTCTTCTTCTTATTATTATTATTATTATTATTATTATTATTCCCTCCTTCCGTATTTGATTACCTCCTCCTTTCTTTTCTTTCTTTTCTCAATCTATATTTCTTCTTCTTCTTCTTCTTCTTCTTCTTCTTCTTCTTCTTCTTCTTCTTCAGCTAAAAGATGTTTTGCCATTTTCTCCCTTTTGTAAATCCCTAGAGATCCCGATGAGTTTTCAATTTCAGCTGCATTCATTAATGATAGTCTTCTCGGCACAATAATAACAACCCTCCCCCTATCCTAGCTTTGTCATTACACATTTTAATCTAATTACATCACCCCCACCCATTTCTCTGGGAACAAGACACGCTGAACACTACTAGAGAAACATGGATGAACTCATAGGTGACGTTCTTCTGTGGAATACAGTGCTTCTGTATGGCTGCACCACTTGTCCCCTAACGAAGAGCCTAGAGAATAAGCTTCTTCGTCTCCATTTTTTAACGATTAAACCACGCGACTCCATAGTTTCATCCTAGTTTCTGATATCAAGTTATGATATTTAATATACGCAGAAATTATAGTCAAATAGTATTTATACAGGGTGAGCACAAAAACACCTTTCTGTTCAAGTAGTTATAACATCAAACCTCGTGGGAATCTTATCCTATATTTGTGGTGTCTCTGACTGTCTATCTGTCTCTCAAGAGGGTTTGTAACTGAAAAAAAGCCACACACAACACACACACACACACACACACACACACACATACATTATATATATATATATATATATATATAATATATATATATATATTATATACTAAAGCTGAGATAAACACCTTTCTCTTCCATAAGGATTTTTTTCTATTCATGTTATTGACACAAAATTTATACTGAAATATTCCTTGGTTTCAGGACTAACTATTGTTTGAAAACAATTCAACTTTAATTGGTTTTAATTAGTCGTAATTAGCACTTAAGTCATCAGCTGACCCGTCCCTCTCTGTCCTTCTGCATTACTCTCACCCTCTGTATGTATGAGTAAGAATGAGGGTGAAAACGGAGAGTTATTGTGTTAGAGACATTTAACTATGTTAAAATTGATTAGGGTATAGCAGGTGGTGTCGTAACCCCCACTGACATGTATTGGAATCCCCCATGCAAGAAAGCCTCCTCGCCATTAGATATAAAAAGAATATTTTTTGCTGTGACCTCGGGGAAAGGCTGTGTAATGCGGTGTGTCTGGGCATAGAAAGAGGTCTTGGTCGGGCTAAAATTTCTCTTTTTTACCCCCTTTTTTTTTTTTATTTGAATTTCTTTTTTTCTCTTCTCTTTTTTTAATTTCTTTTTTTTTCTCTGTTTTAATTACTTTTTTTGTGGTAAGTGTTCGTATCTCGTTATTACTGTGTTAATCGGGCTAAAATTTCGTTTGTAAGAATTTAACTCCTAACTGCACTGTAGTTAAATTTTGTTTTTAGCTCTGTTCGAGTCAACTTTTTTCTCCCCCCCCCCACAAAAAAAAAAAACACCGCTGCAATTCCAGCCCATGATACTAATCAACTCCTTTTCTTTTCTTTTTCTTTTAAGGCGTTTTTCTGAGTGGTTAATGTGATATTTTACACAATAAACATGTAATTCCTTTTTAATACATTTTATAAAACGCTCTGAAAAAAATTGCAAATCTCTATTTTACAAAACACATCTACCCACCGCCAGCCGATTGAATAAAAATTGACAAATCTGGTAATTATCAGATTTTAATAATTTTCAATCTTGATTAATCAATGAATGCATTTTTAAATGTATGAGTTATTGTATTTCCAAACTTGCTGATTTTTTTCATATCATTCAACTTTACCCCCCCCTCCCTTTTATATTTTGAGGGATGAAAAATATTGGGATATTCGCAGAAATGCCTCCCGCTTAAATCTAGTCGTTGATAAACAACCCCACTTACGAATGAATTCCCCAATCTGAAGTGGTGCCTGCTGAAAAAAACAGTGCTTCCGAAAAAGTTTATGCGATTATTTTACTCACTCCAGTCTCTTTCGGACAAGTAAGTAAATATTTTTAACCCACTCCTTCTTTGAAGTATTTGGTGTGTGTGTGGGGGGGGGGGGTATTTACAAAAAATATTTACATTTACTTGATACAAATCTGGCTTAAAAAATTGTCGATAAAAATGCCTTCAATCTGCAAAAGTCATCATTTTATTTTAATATATACCTTTCCAACAAATAAAAAAACAATAGATATGCTTTTTTATTTTAACTAAAAACAAGATATTAAACAAGCATGAATAAATAAAATTCTGAAGCTTTAGATTCTTTTATTTTAATTAAAAAATGTCAGACCATTTTTAATTAAAAAAAAACAACTTTATTTTATGGTACGATCAAAATGTCACGTGATTAGTTCATGCCATATTGAAGGAAGAAACGCAATACACTTTTTATAACTTTTTAAAATTATTTTGTTTATACAGTTTATAATACAAAACAATAAATCCAATTCTATGCTTCCAAATAATTTCATTTACTTATACTTTTAAGAACATAAGTATTTAATTTTTTTTTTTTAATCGAAAAATCATAGCTGTGTGAGCTATGATTTTTCAATCACTAACCCCAAACCCCTAAACTTTTTAAAAAATTGTAGCTGACGCGACTTTTATTTTTCCAGTATTTTTTTAAAAGTAAAGTCATCGCTGTCCTGAAGTCGGTATCATCCGGAGAGCGAGGGAGTCTATCCACTTTTCACTAACACTAGGCCAAGGAGATTGTTTTCTTTGCGTCATAGTTCGAGTGCCACACCTACCATCGGCTCATCACTTAACTACACAAATCCCTGAGCTACTCATACGCTGAGCTGGTGAGGGCCAGGAACCGTGAGGCTCCTAGCCGAATATTCTACCGTAGTCTGCTGTAAATCAATGCGAACAACCGTTTGTAAAATATATATATATATATATACAAAAAATCGGAAAACCTGTCTGATTTAATGATTAGTAAACTTGCTTTTTGATAATAATCTAAATAATAGAATTATTTCAAATCAACTTATTGGCGAAACTCGGCAAAATTCATGTTTTGAATTAAAATAAAATGAAAATACCGAAAAAATAAAGATTTCAAAAGGCGGGGTATACATTTGCTTGTCGATAAAACAAAATCCCCATAAAAAGTTATGTCTATAAAAACGCCTTCAACCGTAAAAAAATATTTTAAAGAGGGAGAGGTAAAAATATGTACATTTACTTGTAAAAAGACCTAATGCATAAAATATCGCTTTCATATCTCATCAACTTTTCGGGAAAAAGCCTTCAAACAGGGAGTTCATTAGTAGTACGGGTCGGATTTTGAGCAGAACCCCTTAGTTTATTTTTTAGGCCAAGAGGCCAGAACGCATTTATGCGATATGCACCAAAATGTTGGCTTTTCAATTTTAAAAACGAATCAAAATTATTTAAATTCATTATTTAAGGTAAGGTTTTTGTTTAGTCGAAAAGTAGTAACATCATGGACACCAGTAAAAAAAAAAAAAAAATTAAATTTAAATATATATAATATTTTAATATTCTTTTAGACAATTAAATTCGTCCCAAAAGGCGTTTTTTCTGTTTAAGTTAATTACCCTAAAAACTGTAGCACAATCATCTTTGAGAAAAGAGCTGAAACCGATATTTTTTTATTACTTGGCTTCCAGTAATTCTTTTTATAGTCTGCCTTAAATAAATGAGAACAATTGTTAGTAAGACCCCCCCCCCCAAAAAAAACGGAATATATAAAAAATCGGAAAACATGTATTAGTTAACATGATTATTAAGCCTACTTTTTTTTCAATAGATTAGATAAATATTCAATTTAAAATATTTCATGTTGAATAAAGGTAGTTACTGAGTTTTTCTAGATATTTAAAAAATTACGGAATTTCATTCAAATGAGCAAACTTTAATTCCTCCCACCCTTTAAGTGAAAAAAGTTTTCTTCCAAGCCATAGTTTTATTGTTGCTACTGCACGATTGCACCACTTGGACACTAACCTAGCCTAGAGTAAGCTCAAGAATGCATGTAATTTTAAACAAGTTGTGAAAGCAATACTCCACGAGAAAGCAACTGTATAGCCACTTGCCACTTATCACACAAACCATCCGAGTAAGATGAACGAGACATGCTGGAGGATTTAGGACAAACTCTTAAAAGAAATTTTTCTATGGAAATCAGCACGCCAGTGTGAACATGTGAGCAAAGACATACATTGACCAACTCTGAACAGACTTTGAATGCTGTACAGAGGACCTCCTGAGAGCAATGAATGATAGAGTAAGGTTGGCGAGAGATTGTCATAGATATCCATGATTAAAATCTTAATTACCTGTAATTAGAAATTAACTAAGTGACTCTTCCCTTGTTTTATTTTTCCGTTGGTCAAATGAAAATGTTTACTCCAGTTTAAATAACTTATTTGGACAGTTTGGGTGAACTTTAAATTAATGAAATCATTTCATCATGTGATTTTTCCTACAATCTAACCTGGGCTCAATGGGTGACCCAACGGGTCACGTTTCTTTCTAGTATATATATATATATATATATATATGTGTGTGTGTGGTGTGTGTGTGTGCGTGTGTGTGTGTGTGCGGTTTCATAGTTTTTTCCTTGTTTCTTATATAAAGTTGTGATATTTAATTTACACAGAAATTGTAGTCAAATAGTATTTATACAGGGTGAGTACAGAAACACCTTTCCTTTCAAGTAGTCATAACATCAAAACTCGTGGGAATCTTATCCTATATTTGTGGTGTCTCTGTCTGTCTATCTGTCTATCTGTCCGTCAAGAGGTGCAAATAAAAACCACGCTATGTATTGAGATCAAAGAAAACTTTTCTAGGGTACAATTCTACGAAGAATTCTGTAGAGGTATTTATTTAGCACCACTAGGGACCAAATTACCGGCTGTTGTATGAGGAAATAGGAATAAAAAAATAAGTGTCATTTAATTCCTGAATACTCGTTCTTTTATCGATTTATTCATTGAGTACATAAGTGGCCATGCATTGGAGTAGTAAACACGGTGTAATAATAAACAAACACACGGATAGGCTTAAGAAAGCTTTGTTCTACTTAGATTAATGTTACAACTTACTGAGAGCTTATATACTCTTAGAAAGCGCGTGGTGTAATAGTTAAAGTCATGAGAAATGGATTTGGCGCCCTGAGTTCAAATCCTGGACGTGGTAATTGCATTTCACTTAGCGCTAATACCCTTGGGAAAGGTATGAATCCTACTCTCCCTCCAGCTATGAGTAAATAGTAGGGCAGACTGGGCTCTTTAACCTTGGTTAGGCAATCGGTCTAGGAGAAGGAAAACTCTGAATTCAAACCTGTTAAACTCCGCTTAAGAAATTGACCTTGTGCCGCATCCTGCTCCTGCGGAGGGGTTGGTAAATATCTATATACTCTTAGAAACACCAAAGAGTTCCACAAAGGGGGGGTAATAATTTGTGTCTTATTTGATAGGGAGACTATTTCTTCTTTTTTATTTAATGTATTTCATCATCATCATCATCATTGGCAATTCACTCTCGAAAGACTATGATAAAAGTTGTTGTGTGCCCCTGAAGTTGCAGCTTCTCCTGTGACTATGAAGTCCTATGTTTGAGAAACATTCTCAACCACAGATTTTGTATTTGTAGGTTGTCTCTGTAGATGATGATGTTCCGATGCTTTGTTGCCGTTGCTTTCTTATGGACCTCTTAGCTTCATTATGTTGTATCAGGGTGACTTCTGACATGTACAGTCTTCTATGGAGATTCTGCCGCCACCGAGAGCGGTCTTGAGCCAAATTTTCCCAGCTGGAAGGGACAATGCCAAAGCACCTGAGATCATTTTTGCAGACATCCTTGAATCGCAGAAGGGGGCGACCAATCTGTCTTTTACCAGATGTTAGCTCTCCATACAGGATGTCTTTCGGGATTCGTCCATCATCCATCCGACGTACATGACCCAAACATCGGAGACGACGTTGTCTCAGTAGAGAGTACAGGCTGGGGAGTTGAGCTCTCTCTAGGACTGCTGTGTTAGTGATCCTGTCCCTCCAGGTGATGCCCAGTACACGTCTAAGGCAGCGAAGGTAGAAGGTATTTAGCCGCCGCTCTTGGTAGGAGTATAAGGTCCATGTTTCACTTCCATACATGAGGGTGCTGATAACACATGCCCTATACACTTTTACCTTTGCAGGGATAGTGATACCTATATATCTATCTAGTTTTCTCTTCTCTCTTTTGTTCTTCTATTTATTTCATTGTTTTCTTTGTTTTCATTCTATATTCTATTGTTCTTCATAACAGAAATCATACTAACTATAAAATTACATTTTAGGAATAATTCACCGTCTTTTCTTTTAAAGAAACAAATACTTTTAAAGCGTGTTGAATTTTCCCGCCCTTCGTAAAAAGATTAATAGAATTCGTCAGAAATTAATGAAAAATGTCAGTTATTTAAAAGAATTAGAAGACGATGGTAATGTCATAATTAGATTCAATAAATTTAATTTAATATTTTACAAATGTATTTTTAAAATATACTGCAAAAATTTAAAAGAGAAGATATTATTGCCTTGACGATATCATATTTTATTTCTTTCTTCTTTAAATTTGGGGAATTATTTTAAACTGCGAAAAATCACCAAAAAATGTTATGATTAAGAATGTTGTCACATGAAATTAATCTAATTCTTTTTATTAGTGTTTACTCGGTCTTTGTTTGGGTGTCGCTTTTTAGCCAGAAAAAAACTTGAGCTAACCTGTATTTTCCTCCTTTCTCCTACTTTTTCCTGTCTTCCCTCGATCTTTCCTTCGGTTGATTGACTGACGCCTGTTCACGAAGTGACTTTTTTATTTTATAAAATATACACAAATACGTGGCACAATGACTAAAATGGGAGGCGAAAGCCTGGTCTTTTCTATTCTAACTTTTAACTTAACTATTTCTAGAATGAAAACAAAATAAAGGGGAGAAAATAAATATTCGACTTGTTAAAAGGGTGGGGGGCAACAATGTCGTCGCCGTCAAAAAAATCTTTAGCAGCTAAAACTCCGTCGTCGTTGTAAAATCTTTAGCAACTCAAAAATCTTCAGCAGCTGAAAAGTCCGTCGTCGTAAAATCTTCAGCAACTCAAAATCGCAACTCGACTCCTGCCGTCACCCCACTTCTACTTATACTAGTTTCTTCTCAACATCAGGGTGTCTGCGCCCCCCACACACGAGATTGTCGAGCCAATCCCGGCCGCCGGAATCCTCATAGCTATCATCCGGGCACCTGGTGCTTACATCCGGTACTGTAGTATCTCGACTTCGGTGCCAATGTGTCGCCCGTTAGCATTCTGAAGGAAGCGGGTTCGATTCTACAGTCCCACATATCAGACAAAGCCTAGCCCGCTTCCTTCGAGAATACGGCATGCCTTGACGTTCGCCACTCACCTCGTGTTCTCTGTCACACTATTTCCATTCGTGATCCAATTCATACTACAATTTTCCAATCACCATAAAACCAATTCGCATTACAAACACGAAAACTTACCAGTCTCTCTGTGAAAAACCTACACTCAATCTCGTATTAACATAGTCTGAGAAGGGGTTTATATATACAATTACAATGAAAAACAAACAAACAATGAAAACAATTTGAGAGAAGAGAAAAAAAGAAGAAAATATGATAAAAATAAAATTATTAGTATGGAGCCCCCTCACTTAGTAATATGCCAGAAAAAATAATTCACCGGTCGAAAATTGCTTGAAGGTGGGAATATAAAATTAAATTAAATTGAAGAAAAATATCCTCCACAAACACCTGGAGAACTTGATATTTTTGTCATCTAAAGAGGTGGTAAGGGGAAAACGAAAAGTTGTGGGTACTATTTAAAAAAAAATCTTACATACACTAAGTGTTGATTTGTGACAAACTCGAGTTATAGTATAGGACGCTAATATTAGTAGTCGACGTTAGTTCAGAAACAAGATACGCTAGTCGTATAGTCACAAGGGGGCTGTTTATTCTTCCTAGGCTCGTGGGATTTGTTTTTCTTCAGTGAGAAGGAAAGAGAGATAGATAGACAGACAAATATATATATATATATATATATATATATATATATATATATATATATATATATATAGAGAGAGAGAGAGAGAGAGAGAGAGAGGGGTAAGGTCAAATTACTCTATCGTAAATCCTGTTCGTTACTACTATGCGAAACCCATACGGGGGCACCAGGAAAGTCCCCGTCTGCCTCCCACGAAAGCCCACCCGAAAAAGGCCGATTTTTCCTCTACTTCCGTTTTTCGGCCCAGGTGTGGAGGGTCAGTTCCGCTCCTCCGCAGAAAGTAGAACTTCCGGTTTTATTTGTAACTTTAATTCTGGGGTCATTGGTCGGTCAATTGAGTTCCAAACTTTAACCTCTCTTTGTTCGTATTTCTTTTTCCTCTCACTCTCCAGAAATCCGAATACCCTCCTTTCAATCCCCGTAGACCACAATAATTACGTTACTCTAAGTTAATCAATAATTAAACAAAATATTTTTAAAATCTAGTCTAACCTGGGATGGGTCAACATTATTCTTCCAAATACCCAATATTCTTAAGTACCTGTAACTTCAAGCATGAACTCAAGGTTAGCGTCTTTCACTCGACACAGTTGCAGAAGTCTCACCCTCCTTTCGTCAAGGTCCAATGAACAGAGTCTTTGTCTCTCCTACCGGATTTTATCTTTAATCTGGTGCTTTTTAAAAGCACCCAGAGTCTGAGAGGAGAAAGGCTCGTCTTCATGGTTCCTTATTTAGTGTCGTCCAAGTCACGACTCGCCACGGCTGGCTGTGCACAGGACAATCCCACCCTCAGTTAAAAAAAAAAACAATGGGTGGTTGAGGATTCACAAAGATCTGAGTTCCCTGCGTCAAACTCAGTTGCTGGTTTGGACAACAACCACTAAGCACTACTCCTGTTCATTGAATAACTTTCCCCTGGCAGAGTAAGCGTTTTTTTTATGTCCATTGACTTAACCACAATGCATTTGTACTATCCACCTTTCCTCGCCTCCGGCTTCTTTATTTGACGATATGCTGGTAAACTCTACCCGGCCACACGTTCCCATTCATCAAGCAAGTGAGATATGTTCGAGCTCGCTTTGTCCCACCAGGTAAGTCTTCACTCTCGATACATTTTTTCTTTTTGTTTTTGTTCTGCGTAATAACAAATATCTTTATTATAATCTTATTATAATGGAGATTGTAAGTTAAGAGAAAGGAAATGAATCCGAGTGTATGACTATAGATAAAAGGATATGAAAACAACACAATGTGCTGTTAAAGTGAAAAGATTTTATATCATATTCATAGCTAATATTGAACAATATTTCGATTCATAAAAATCATCTTCAGAGCTTGTTTATACTCGGGCTGGTGCATATTGTGTGTTTGTTTGACTGTAACCGATACTATATTACTACTCAAGTCACAATTCCTTTAGTTATTTATGTCACATTCTCCATGATTTTATTTTTGTTTAATTTTTTATTCAATTATAGCGGCTTACAGGATGATTTACACAATGATATTAACAAATTGATTTAAATAGATATGTACTTGGTATTATTGATTTCTAATTGTTTGGTTTTATCTTAATGAATATGAGCAAAAATCCCGGGGATAAATCGTAAAGTAAATCCGTTAACAGTTATTTCTCTAAATAACTGTAATTTTATTCGTTACTTCTTATTTTAACTAAATAGTTAAATTAGAAAAATAGCAATGAAAGAGGAGAGTGATGGAAGAGTAAGTTTCAATTGTTCTACTTTTCGATTATCCCCCCCCCCATTGTTTCAAATCTTTTTATCTGAATTCTTATTTAGTTTCATTAAACTTTATAATTTGATATAACATTTTATTACACTAAAGCTTAAATATTTGCACCCGGAGGATGCATATACTAGCTAGTATTTTTAAGGAATAACTTGTGTTTTCATGATGCCACATATCTTAAAAGGATATTGATACCGTCCTTCGTAAGAAGCCAAAAAATATCAGTGACATTTCGCACTACTAGATTAATATGAAATGTTATTTAATAAGATATATCATTAAATTAATTAAATTAGTTATATTCTTCAAATTGCGATAAAAAGAAAATCTTCAGAATTTGAATAGCTTTCAAATTCTTATCAGAAAGAAAAAAAACCATCGTTAATCGCGTGGGAACTCTCTGATTTTATCAACTCTTTTCAATCCGGAAATATACAGAGACGATGCCCTTCAGATTTCCATGAACACCAGACAATTTAGAAATCGTCTTGTGCGATTTGAACGGTTTCATTTTTAACCAGAGGTTGTTGCAATATGATAACGGTTGTACAATTAAGGAACACGAGTATTAATTGTTGTACGGACGTTTTTAGATTTTGATGAGAATTTACTAAATGATTTTCCCCTCTAACTCCTCTTTCCTCTGTTCTCTTTCAATCACTGGTGTTCTTAAAATCATTCTACTCCGGTCAGGGACCGGGTACTTTTGCTGGAATATATATATATATATATATATATATATATATATATGTGTGTGTGTGTGTGTGTGTGTGTGTGTGTGTGTATTTGGGCAGCATTCTTTCATTTATACATGTAGAATTAAACAAAAGACACATCTCCTCTTTAACAATTTTATTTTTGATATTTTCGAGTTTTCTGGCCAACTTTTTCATATTTGGGTGGAATTCGTGGATAAGTCTACCAAAGTTCAAATCCGGAATACTTTCGGCACACCGAAGTGCCATCATCAGGGGTGATGTGGTCCAGTTTTTTTTAATTATATTAATGTAGAGGCTAATTAAATTAAATTTAATTTAAAATGCCTATAACACCTTTCTCGTCAATTCTTCTCCTTCCAGCCTTCACATTAATATAATTGAAAAAAAAAACTGGAACACATCACCCCTGATGATGGCACTTCGAAGTGTCGGAAGTACTCGGGACTTGAACTTTGGTGGACTTATCCACGAATTCCACCCAAATATTAAAAAGTTGGCCAGAAAACTCGAAAAGATCAAAAATAAAATTGTTAAACAGGAGATGTGTTTTTTGTTTAATTCTACATGTATATATATATATATATATATATATATATATATATATATATATATATATATATATAAAGAAAATTTGAAAAAACAAGTATTCCGAAATTGGGATGAATTTAATAATCGATGTTTAAAACATTTCGGTTACATTGAACCTTCATCAGGATGTCTATTGGGGTGAAGAAAATGATGGATGTTTTTATATGTGACAGGAGATGAAAATCTTTTTAGTTATGTAACTGTATTTGATCAGCGTTATAATTTTGAAAGGCAAGTCGCGATCTATGTCACATATAAAAACATCCATCATTTTCTTCACCCCAATAGACATCCTGATGAAGGTTCAATGTAACCGAAATGTTTTAAACATCGATTATTAAATTCATCCCAATTTCGGAATACTTGTTTTTTCAAATTTTCTTTATATTGTCGGATTTATTTTCCATATTTACTCCCATATATATATATATATATATATATATATATATAGTCTTGTAAACATCGCCGAGATACAACAAAGGAGGAAAATTGGTGATGTTACACCAGTCGCTTTACAGATTTCGGGTTTCACAACATTATATATGTTCAATTGGTTGATCAGGCATGTTGTTAGGGTGCCTCCTTTCCAGATTCGCTCTGTGATTTTTTCGAATAGATCATAAATTCTTATATATTGGCCCAGGGATACGTAACAGCCACGCAGAGACTTGCTCGGTACTTGTATAAAATAGGAGACTTGAAGGTAATACTTAACTAAAAGATAGACATTAAATATGAACGCACTTTATTACGTTTTGGAGGGCGTCGTCAGTGATGTCAATGCTTGGTTCCTCGGGGAGTTTCGGGTCTTACAACATCAGAACCTCCTCATCAGGCGGACCCCATCAGAGAAGATGAAACTCTGATCCGCCATTTTGAATATATATATTATCCGAGGTTTGTCAAAAATGTATCAAAATTGAGACTGTATTTACCAAGATAAAAATGAAGAATGAATGAAACGTCCATTTTTTCGAGAATACAAAGTGGGTCAAAAAGTACAAAAATCTCCAAAGTCCCCTGACCAAATCCTTGTGACCTGCAATAATCTTTTCTAGCAGTCCTTTGCCAAAGCTCACTCGCCTCTTCTTCTTTGACGTACGTCAGTGCCCTCATCAGCAAGATTGGAACGCAACTATCCCGGTGTGTTCAGGCAGGCCTTAAATAATAATTCACTACCCTGACTAAAATCCTACATTTGGGTCAATCGCGCAGTGTAGTAATTTGCATGCGTACTAACGAGGTAGTCCGACTCAGGATCAGGAAGATGAGAGTTACATCTCCCTAATCGTCTGCTACACTATCGACTGATCTCATTTCCCACGCCAGACATATTCCTGCACGCTTTGAGCTGTCACATGCGTGATTTCTGTCGCCACTGTGTTTGTATGTGTAAGAGGGGGGCTGGGAGAAAAGTCAAGAAAGAGAGACGGACAGACAGACAGACAGGTCGACATACAGTGAAAACCAAGTGAAGTTATGACAGCAGATGAGAGTCAGAAAGACAAACAAAAAGAAGCATTACTGAGATATGCAAATCTAAAAAAAATGTCGGAAAGAAGAAATGAGAAAGATGAGTGGAGGTGGGGGTGTAGGAAAATGAACAAACAGTAAACTCTACAGAAAAAAAGACCCCGCAAATAAAGACCCCTCTTCAATTTCTGGTGAGAGTCCCTTCAACTGCGCCTATCAAGAAATCCTACCCTCACAAGGAACGATTTAGTTGGAAATACCATTATCTCCGACCAATTCATCTCTTTTCGGTTTGGCCTTTAGACGAAAGCATTACTTTTTTTGCCAGTAAACTGTTTACACAAACTGGTCTTTCGCTATTCAATCTCCTCGTCTCTGTCGTTTAGTATTCTCGATAACACAGAGAGAGAGAGAGAGAGAGAGAGAGAGAGAAGAGGGGGAGAGAGAGAGAGAGAGAGAGAGAGATGGGGTAAGACAGAGAGAGGAGAAATGTGGGAGACAGAGAGAGACAGAGAAAGGGCATAAAGAGAGAGAGAGAGAGAGAGAGATTGGGGGTGTGACAGAGAGAGAGGAGAGAGAGAGAGAGAGAGAGAGTCAGACAGACAGTCAGAGAGAGACAGAGAGAGACAGAAGACAGAGAGATGGGTGAGAGACAGAGAGAGAGAGAGAGATAGAGAGATAGAGAGAGAGGTGGAGGCGGGACAGAGACAGAGAGAGAGAGAGAGAGAGAGAGAGAGATGTGGAAGAGACAGACAGACAGACAGACAGAGTAACAGAGAGACAGAGAGAAAGAGAGAGAGAGAGAGTGAGTGAGATGAGGGCTATACAGATAGAAATAGAGAGAGAGAGAGACATACAGACAGACAGAGAAAATGACAGTGAGAGAGAGAGAGAGAGAGAGAGAGAGAGAGAGATGAGAGAGAGAGAAATGTGAAAGAAACAAAGAGAGACAGACAGACAAAAAAGTGAGAGGGACAGAAAGAGAGAGAGAGAGAGAAAGAGAGAGAGAGGGATATATATAGAGAGAGATGGGCGAGACAGGGAGAGAGAGATAGAGTCACAAAAAGGCGCAGAGAGAGAAAGAGAGAGAGAGAGACAGAGAGAAAGATATATATATATAAAGAGAAAGAGAGACAGAGAAATAGAGAGAGAGTGAGAGAGAAAGAGGGGGGGAAGAGAGAAGATCGTGACTGGGCAGTTTTGGCGTCGTCTATTCAGGAATCACTTTCTTTATGGAGTCATTGAAATGTGTTTACGAATCTTAAAAACCTGACTACAGACTTTTGTACTTTTCCGGTTTTCTTTTTCATTTTCTATAGAAAGGGGGGGGGATAGGAAGTAGGGAGGGGTGTTAGATGAATGTGTGCATGCGCATTCGTCAAAAACTGCCTGTATAAATATGGGCTTATCAGGTCAGGTAGGTCTGAAGCAGAATAAGTGTTGAGGTAAACAAGCATAAATATGCGGAACCTGAGAGTAAACCATCAATATATTATCTTTACATTATATATCTATATCTATATCTATCTATCTATCTATCTATATATATATATATATATAGAGAGAGAGAGAGAGAGAGAGAGAGAAAGAGAGAGGTATCCAAAACTTGGCAGTGAGGGATTATTCTATATGTGATTTCTAAGATATTCTGTATTATTATTGTATGATCCAGTATGTATAAATACAGTGAATCTTTAAATCACTAAAGAGAGCTCAATGTATAATACACTTTTTAGATTATAAACAGAGCAATATCTATCTTAGAAAGGAAGGAAAATCTCAACACCGTAATTCCATGATAAATTTATTTCGACCAAAAATTGGGGCCTTTATAAATCTAAGTTGATTTAATATAGCTCCCCAAAATTTCGTCTCATCAGATGGTAGATCAAGATAATTTGAATTGCATAACTGAAAAATTTACTTCTCAAAAAAAAAAAAAAAACATTTTTAAATTGGAAGACTGTCACCATGGTGACAGGAAATCAAATGAGAAAAAAGAATACTCTTCAAGGTCTGGTTTCTTAGGGGGATGGTAGTCAGCCAAAATTAAACTATGAATTAAACTATTGAATGATCTTCTATCTGATGAGACGAAATTTTGAGGAGCTAAATCAACTTAGATTTATAAAGGCCCCAATTTTGGTCGAAATAAATTTATTATGGAATTACGGTGTTGAGTTTTTCCTTCCTTTCTAATATATATATATATATATATATATATATATATATATATACTAGCATAGATACCCGTTCCATGACCAGAGTAAAACCATTTTAAGGACACCGGTAATTGAGAGAAAACATAGGAAGAGAGAAGAGAGGAAAATGATTTAGCAAATTCTCATGAACTTTTTAAAAATTGCTAAGAATTACATATATTAGAATGTTTGTTTATTTTGGGAAATGTTGTGTTTTTTACATTCAAAATATTAGTAGCGAGTTCGATTCTCGCTGGTTGCCCCAAACTTGCGAACTTCTTTCACACCCTACCCGTGGTCAACAATACTGGTTAATAAGGAATGCATCCCATTGCGGTGTTACAGTCAGAAAACTAGTCCCGCAGATCCATGACTACTGCATGACGAGTTCAATCCACGCTGTAAGGCCCGGACCTGCAACTTCGTCACATCCTACCCATTGGGACCCGGTTGGGTTAATAATGATGGTGTCTTATAATAATACTTGTGATCTACAAAGGATGAACAGATTTGAACACCACCCTGTCGGCTGCGGTGTTAGAATGCACCGACTGCACAGGGGTAAGACTCCCACAATAGGGCCCCCTGTTGTCCGTGGGTGGCGACCCGTGAGGCTTAAGGATAGAACCCAGGTGGATGAGCAGTCCATCACTTGCAATACTCCACTTTGGCATATCTTGGGTATAGACGGGTGGTCGGAGAGGCCCCCTCCGATAAAACGGCTGGTCACGTCAAGCACTAGCACCTATATGATTTTTCTAACCCTATTACCCTTATGGCAAGCCCCAACCGCTTTTTATCCTATGCTAGAATGCGGTGACTGAGGGTCTACATATCCTTGGAATGACGTTAACCTCTATCTGATGGTGAGGTTCTAGTTTTTGAGGTTTGAGGAATGTGGAGCACCACTTCATCACCATTGCTCCCTGATCCACTCTGACCTGGAGTGGTAGTACCTGTTAGGGTGTCATCTATGGGTTAAATAGAAAAACATGAGTTGATAAAAAAATTGTATTATCCATTAAGAATTGATTTATTTCAAAATTTTATCGGCATTAAATGACCCACTGAGGTTGATATGTTGTAAAACAAAACCAAACCAAACCAAACCAGATTTGAACAGTTTAACATCACATCCGGGACACCAAGTCCCTCAGCCACTTCTTTCTAGCACATATATGATAAAAAGGGGCTTGGCATAATGGTTAGAGTCGTAGGAAATGGAATCGTCGACTCGAGTTCAAATCCTAGACGAAACTGTTTGCATTTCACATAGCGCTAATACCTTTGGGAAAGGTATGAATCCTACACTCCCTCCAGCTATGGATAAATAGTAGGGCAGACTCGGCTCTCTAACCTTGGTTAGGCAACCGGTCTAGGAGAAGGAAAACTCTGAAATCAAATCTGTTAAACTCCGCTTAAGAAATTGACCTTGTGTCGCATCCTGCTCGTGCGGAGGAGTTGGTAAATATATATATGATAAATGAAGGGGTACTCCACACATCTCCAGAATTGGAACCTCGCTACTAGATGCAGTTTAGCATCATAGCCCAGGACCTAAAAATATTTTGATGAGAATATACTACATTGTATACTAAAGTTACTAGCAGACTAGAGACAGATGAAGGGGTACTCCACACTTCTCCAGAATTGGAACCTCACAACTAGATTCAGTTTACTATCATAGCCCAGGCCCTAAAAATATTTTGATAAGAATATACTAAATTGTATACTAAAGTTACTAGCAGACTAGAGACAGATGAAGGGGTACTCCACACTTCCCCAGAATTAGAAACTCACAACTAGATTCAGTTTAGTATCATAGCCCAGGACCTAAAAATATTTTGATAAGAATATACTAAATCGTATACTAAAGTTACTAGCAGACTAGAGACGAATGAAGGGGTACTCCACACTTCTCCAGAATTGGAATCCCCCCCCACTAGATTCAGTTTAGCATCATAGCCCAGAACCTAAAGATATTTTGATGAGAATATACTAAATCGTATACTAAAGTTACTAGCATACTAGAGACAGATGAAGGGGTACTCCACACTTCTCCAGAATTGGAACCTCACCACTAGATGCAGTTTAGCATCATAGCCCAGGACCTAAAATATTTTGATGAGAATATACTAAATTGTATACTAAATTTAGTAGCAGACTAGAAACGTGTTGAAGGGGTACTCCACACTTAGCCCAGGACCTACAAATATTTTGATGAGAATATACTAGATCGTATACTAAAGTTATTAGCAGACTAGAGACGTGTTGAAGGGGTACTCCACACTTAGCCCAGGACCTACAAATATTTTGATGAGAATATACTAAATCGTATACTAAAGTTACTAGCAGACTAGAGACGAGTTGAAGGGGTACTCCACACTTCTCCAGAATTGGAACCTCGCTACTAGATTCAGTTTAGCATCATAGCCCAGGACCTAAAAATATTTTGATAAGAATATACTAAATCGTATACTAAATTTACTAGCAGACTAGAGACAGATTTTAACTTAGAACAACCGAGTGAATACCGAACGAATAGACAATGTTTGATGACTAATAGTGGAGTCCAATCCCCAGAGGAAAAGACAATTCACGACATTTATATACATCATTCGCCGCCTAGGGCTTCAATAAGTGTCTCTTGGGACGCACAGTGCAGCTCGTATTCACACTGTTCAGTTCGACAACGGCAAATGCGAACTTGGTTCAACACAATCCTCGAAATAATCATATTAATTCATAAGTATTGACTTTACTGAGATAAAACTCAACAAGTTCGCGGACATGAGTGTAAAGTGTCACCTATCCCCCCATTCTTTCACTCCCCCCATATATATATATATATATATATATATATATAATATATATATATATATATTGAAAGAATGAATAAAAGAAAGAAAGTATAGAATGGATAATATAGGATATTTTAATCAATATTACTTACACGTGTATCGGTCAGGAGTTTATCCATGTGTACATTATTCAAACTATTATTATTTTTAAATAATCAAAAGAAATGAAATAATAATAATAGAAAATATGTAGAAATGTTCTGCATACAAAGAAAATTCGACCTTCCTCAGAGTAAATCCTAATTTGAAATCAATTCTTTCATCATAACGTCGGATTCACTTCCAGTTTCATTTTACATGTATGTATATATATATATATATATATATATATATATATATATATATGTGTGTGTGTGTGTGTGTGTGTGTATGTGTGTGTGTGTGTGTGTGTGTATTTGAGAAACATTCTTTCATTTATACATGTCGAATTAAATAAAAGGCACGTCTCCTGTTTAATAATTTTATTAACGACCTTTTCAAGCTTTCTGGCCAACATTTTTACATTTGGATGGAATCTGTGAATTAGTCCACCGAAGTTTTTAACTCAAGTACTTTCGGCACTTCGAAGTGCAATCCCCAGCGTAATGTGTTTGTGTTCTAGTTTTTTTTTTTCAAGTTAGTCGTAGTAAAGAGTGAATTGGAGAGGAACTCGTAGACATTATATCAATGGGTGTGGAGGCTGGATTGAGGTTTGATAGGAATATGTTATAGGCATTTTAAAATGTGAGTACTGCATTCAAAATTAATCTTATTTAAGGATGGTTTGTATTGTTTGATGTATAAAGCTTCTAGTATTTGGAGTTTTTTAAAAAAAGTTTTTTTATTTGTACAAAATGTGCGTATTTTCCGTGTGTGTGTGTGTGTGTGTGTGTGTGTGTGTGTAATTTCCTGTAGAATTTTCCCTATTACAAATGAACCCTATCACTTCAACGAAACTTATAAGCAGTGTTCTCCTATGGAATCCTACACATAGACACACCAAATTAGATTTTAGCTTACAATTTAGATAACCTTCACAAAACTGTCTTTTTCTTCTTTTTTCCCCAATCATCTTAAAATAGTGCTAGATTAGATTAACTCTTTTAGCTGTGCCCTTATCTTCATTAAAGTTTTGTTTTTCTTTAGAAGTTTTCTACCTTAAAGGCTGGACACAATTGAAGCCATCAAATTCTTTTAAAAAATCCTCTTTTTAAGATTTTTTTAGTAGATTCTTTTTTCTACCCCATAATATTTGTTACGTTAGTATATTAATTTCTCATACTAAATGTACCAATGATTATGGGACAGAGGGCGGTTGATTTATTCTCTTTTCTGTCCCACAATAATTGTTACATTTTCATATAAATTTACATACTAAATGTACCAATGATTATGGGACAGACAGAGGTTGATTTTATTTGCTTTTCTGTCCCATAATAATTGTTACATTTTCATATAAATTTTACATACTAAATGTACGATTATGGGACAGATAGAGGTTGATTTTATTTGCTTTTCTGTCCATAATAATTGTTACATTTTCATATAAATTTTACATACTAAATGTACCAATGATTATGGGACAGACAGAGGTTGATTTTATTTGCTTTTCTGTCCCATAATAATTGTTACATTTTCATATAATTTTACATACTAAATGTACCAATGATTATGGGACAGACAGAGGTTGATTTTATTTGCTTTTCTGTCCCATAATAATTGTTACATTTTCATATAAATTTTACATACTAAATGTACCAATGATTATGGGACAGATAGAGGTTGATTTTATTTGCTTTTCTGTCCCATAATAATTGTTACATTTTCATATAAATTTTACATACTAAATGTACCAATGATTATGGGACAGATAGAGGTTGATTTTATTTGCTTTTCTGTCCCATAATAATTGTTACATTTTCATATAAATTTTACATACTAAATGTACCAATGATTATGGGACAGATAGAGGTTGATTTTATTTGCTTTTCTGTCCCATAATAATTGTTACATTTTCATATAAATTTTACATACTAAATGTACCAATGATTATGGGACAGATAGAGGTTGATTTTATTTGCTTTTCTGTCCCATAATAATTGTTACATTTTCATATAAATTTTACATACTAAATGTACCAATGATTATGGGACAGATAGAGGTTGATTTTATTTGCTTTTCTGTCCCATAATAATTGTTACATTTTCATATAAATTTTACATACTAAATGTACCAATGATTATGGGACAGATAGAGGTTGATTTTATTTGCTTTTCTGTCCCATAATAATTGTTACATTTTCATATAAATTTTACATACTAAATGTACCAATGATTATGGGACATATAGAGGTTGATTTTATTTGCTTTTCTGTCCCATAATAATTGTTACATTTTCATATAAATTTTACATACTAAATGTACCAATGATTATGGGATAGATAGAGGTTGATTTTATTTGCTTTTCTGTCCCATAATAATTGTTACATTTTCATATAATTTTTACATACTAAATGTACCAATGATTATGGGACAGATAGAGGTTGATTTTATTTGCTTTTCTGTCCCATAATAATTGTTACATTTTCATATAAATTTTATATACTAAATGTACCAATGATTATGGGACAGATAGAGGTTGATTTTATTTGCTTTTCTGTCCCATAATAATTGTTACATTTTCATATAAATTTTACATACTAAATGTACCAATGATTACGGGATATATAGAGGTTGATTTTATTTGCTTTTCTGTCCCATAATAATTGTTACATTTTCATATAAATTTTACATACTAAATGTACCAATGATTACGGGATATATAGAGGTTGATTTTATTTGCTTTTCTGTCCCATAATAATTGTTACATTTTCATATAAATTTTACATACTAAATGTACCAATGATTACGGGATATATAGAGGTTGATTTTATTTGCCCATAATAATTGTTACATTTTCATATAAATTTTACATACTAAATGTACCAATGATTACGGGATATATAGAGGTTGATTTTATTTGCTTTTCTGTCCATAATAATTGTTACATTTTCATATAAATTTTACATACTAAATGTACCAATGATTATGGGACGATAGAGGTTGATTTTATTTGCTTTTCTGTCCCATAATAATTGTTACATTTTCATATAAATTTTACATACTAAATGTACCAATGATTATGGGACAGATAGAGGTTGATTTTATTTGCTTTTCTGTCCCATAATAATTGTTACATTTTCATATAAATTTTACATACTAAATGTACAATGATTATGGGACAGATAGAGGTTGATTTTATTTGCTTTTCTGTCCCATAATAATTGTTACATTAGTATATAGATTTCATACATATATTTTCATACGTGCATATTTTTACTTTGTTCTTAGAGAAATAAATTCAAGCTGTAGACTTATGGTAACAAATTCAAATTATGTAATACATCTATAATTATAAGTATTTATCTTTATATCTTATTATAATGGAGATTGTGTGTTTTTCAGTCTGTAACCGAAACTATATTACTACTCAAGTCCCAATTCCCTTAATTATTTACGTCAAATTCTCCATGATTTAATTCTTTTAAACCTTCAGTTATTAATAAAAATTGTTTTACATTATTAATACTGTTGACCATATCTACGTACTAATAACATGCAATTGTATTTATATATACAACAAAATAGCGGTTTACAGTTTGAACGAGAAGGCTAATTTGCATATTGATATTTAAAATTTTATTTTAATAAATATGTGCTTGGTATTATTGATTTCTAATTGTTTGGTTTATCTTAAGAAATATAACAAAAAATCTCGTGGATTAATCTTAAAAGAAATTTATTTACAAGAAGAAATAACTGCAATATTATCCATTACTTCCTATTTTAAACTAAATAGTTAAATTAGGAAAATTTACCAATGAAAGAGGGGAGTAATGGAAAATGATGGAATAGTTAGTTTCAAAGTTGTTCTATTTTTCGATTATACCCCCTCTGTTGCAGATCTTTTTATCTGCATTCTTAGTCAGTTTCATTAGCCTTTGTAATTTAATATGATATTTTATTATATCAAAACTTAAATACTTGCACCCGGAGGGTGCATATACTTGCTAGTATCATTAATTCTTAAAAGATTGATATCCTCTTAAAATTACTGTCAGTCTAAAATTATTGATAAAGGAAAAGTAACACTTTACCTTTTATAGTTTAAATATATTATCTTAATCTATTTCATCGATTTGAATTTAAAAACCATAGATTATAGTTTTCTTAAATCATTCATCAATTTAAATCTGAATAAATAAAGAAATTTTTCTAATGAATAATTGAAGATAGTCTCTTTTATTTATTTATTTATTTTACCACTGTAAACGTTGTTTGAATTCTTCCAGTTGAACGTTTTTATCTTAAATTCAAATATATACATTAAGTTACAATAGATACCGGATATGAAACAGACAACATTAGCTACAATTTAGAAGTCAAATCATGTCTCTACAGGACTTCACAAAGGTAAGACACCTATTTATCTCCCCAATATCTTATCAATTGATGTAATATATATATTATATATATATAATATATATATATATATATATATAATATATATATATATATATATATATATATATATATATATATATATATATATATATAGAGAGAGAGAGAGAGAGAGAGAGATGCTAAATTTGCAGCCACATACACATGGAAACCGAAATAAAAAATACCCTACACAAACATAACAATCCATCCGCCAGACCTAACGTGCGATAGCGCTAACATCATATATTACATATACTGCACACAATGCACAAATAGAGGATATGTGGGAGAAACATCAACATCTTTTAGACTAAGATTAAATAACCACAAATCCACAATAAAACTGAAATCACCCCATAGCACAATAGCACTTCCCTTTAACACCCTACCACACAACCTTACACACCTCAAATGTATTTTAATAGAACACGCATTTCCAACAACGCAATCTCGAAAACAAGCAGAAACTAAATGGATTCTAAAATTACAAACTCACGTGAGGGGACTGAACGCTGACATCGGAATACTCCGTTATTATAATTTTTTTACAGACGCTGCGGCTGTCAATAACAACAGAGACAAAAGATCCGTTGAACGTGCAACATTCATTTGAAAAACGGTAGCTAACGAACCCGAAAATTTATGATAACAAATAATAAAAAAATAAGTGAATCCAATAGTCCATAACATCGAGTTCATTCATTTATTTTTAGATGCTTCGTAATAACGCCCAACTTAAAAATATATATATATATATATATATATATATATATATATATATATATATATATAGTTGTTGGCATCATTCAGGCTACTAAGGACGATGACGTACTGTCCACTTTTTTTAACTGCAACTGCGTGAGTGGCCGAACAGACCAATTTTTGAATGGCAATCTCTGGTGCAGTGACTGCAAACAAAAGGTGATGCTTGCTTCTGACTCTCTTTGGCGGCTTCTTTCCTCTCTTTTTTGCTCCTTTTCGTTCCTTGTTTGGCGAGGAGGCGCCAGGTCATACAATCTTTTGCATAAGCCTCCCATGTGTTGGTGTTGATGTGGCACGTCTTCATGTCCCTCTTGCAGGCACCTTTAAAGTGCAGGCGTAGTCTCCCTACAGGTCGGGTGCCCTCTACTAATTCCCCATATAGCAGGTCTTTGGGAATATGGCCTTTATCCATCCTTCTGGTGTGGCCAAGCCAACGCAGTCATCTTTAACAGATGATGGCGGGCATGCTGTTAATGTTTGCACGTCCCAGCATATATATATATATATATATATATATATATTTTTAGAGAGAGAGAGAGAGAGAGAGAGAGAGAGAGAGAGAGAGAGAGAGAGAGAGAGAGAGAGAGAGAATTACATATTCTTCTGTCAACATAAAATAAATCGCACCGATATGGCTTAGAAAGAGAGACAGACAGACAGACAGACAGAGACAGAGAGAGAGAGAGAGAGAGAGAGAGAGAGAGAGAGGGGGGGGAGATGGAGAGAGAAGAAGAAAGAGAAAGAGAAAGAGAAATAAAGAGAGGATGGGCGAATGGAGAGATTGCTAGAAAGAAAAAGAAAAAAAGAAGTATATATATGAGAAGAGAGAGACTCTGTGTGTGTGTGTGTGTGTGTGTGTGTGTGTAAGAGAGAGAGAGAGAGAGAGAGAGAGAGAGAGAGAGAGAGAGAGAGAAAGAGACGGGGGGAGAAGAGAGGCGAAGGGAGAGATCGGTAGAAAAAAAAGATAAAGGAATTATATATGTGAGAAAGAGAGACTCTGTGTATGTGTGTGTGTATGTGTGTGTGTCTGTGTGTCTGTGTATGAGAGAGAGAGAAGGAGAGAGAGAGAGAGAGAGAGAGAGAGGAGCAGGGAACAGGCGAGTGGAGAGATCGGTAGACAGAAAAAGATAAAGCAAGTATATATATGAGAAAGAGAGACTGTGTGTGTGTATGTGTATGTGTGTGTCTGTGTGTGTGTGTGAGAGAGAGAGAGAGAGAGAGAGAGATCGGTAGAAAGAAAAAGATAAAGGAAGTATACATGTGAGAAAGGGAGACTGTGTCTAAGTCTCTGTGTGTGTCTGTGTGTGTTTGATAGATAGATAGATAGATAGAGAGAGAGAGAGAGAGAGAAGAGAGAGAGAGAAAGGGGGAGGGAGAGAGTAATTACCAAGTGTTAAAAAATAAATCGCACTGAAAATACAAACATATGTATCAATTTTAGGGAGACGTGTAAATAGGGGTAGACGTTTCTACCCGACAAGAATTATAGGTAAAATAAAAAAAAAAAAGAAATAAAAGAAGAAAGAAATAGAAAAGATAGGAACGCGAGGCTAAATATCAGAGATAGTCCCGGACAGCCGCTGGGATGGAAAAGAATGAACTGATCTGTCTGATCAAGAAGCAATTGATGCCCTCGACGCTATAACATCCCTACCCCCCGGCTCCCGGCTCCCGGCCACTCACTGAATGGATAATGACGCAGCGCAGATACGATGCTGGAATGACCGTCCACACACGTAACGTGCCATTGATTTGTGCGTTTAAATCTAAATTGGGACCAGAACGACCGGCCATTTTTCAGGGTGTTATCTAGTGTCGCGTGTAGAACGCTCATCAGCGCTTTAAAAGCGCGGGAAGAAGAGAAAAAAGTGGCGGGAAAAAGGCGACAGACATATTGGCCGCAGCGTGTGTAAATTACTTTAGGATGAGTCGAAACATGTCCCTGATATATCTTATCACGTTTCTGTGGATTAAGGGAGACTTCTATCGCAATTGATGTCATCTATGAGCACATAGTGCGAATGAGAGTGAGAGAAATATATATATATATATATATATATATATATATATATATATATATAGGGAATAGAGAGAGAGAGAGAGAGAGAGAGAGAGAGAGATAGAGAGAGATGGTAGCAAGAAAATGGTATTAAGATACAATAGAGAAAAACTCCTAATATATATATATATATATATATATATATATATATATATATATATAGAGAGAGAGAGAGTGAGAGAGAGAAATACACACACACGCATAGGCACACACACATTATATATATATATATATATATATATATATATATATATATATATATATAAACGTACTTGCGCAAACTCACATATATAAACACATTTACAATCACAAAAAATGCACACATACACTATACATATACATACATACATTATATATATATATATATATATATATATATATATATGATAGAATCTCCCGTCGATCGATGTATAAATGTTCATACAATGGACATCCACACAGTGATTTGTTTATAGTGGTGAAGGCTTGTGTTGGACCATCCACACTTTTTGGCACAGTCGATAGGGAGGAATTGGTGCACCAAGGGTTGCCCCAAACCCAATCAACAACCGACCTCAGGAATTTTGAATTCAGAGTTATCCCTCTCCTAGGCTGGTTACCTACCCAAGGCTGAAGAGCCCAGTCTGCCATACGATTTAACCCATAGCTGGAGGGAGAATATATGGATTCATACCTTTCCCAATATGAAATGCCAACAGCTTCTTCTAGGAATTGATCTCGAATCGAAGATTCCATTTTCCACCACTCTAACCACTAGGTCATGCGCCTCCATCTCTCTGTCTCTCTCTCTCTCTGTCTCTGTCTCTCTGTCTCTGTCTCTCTGTCTCTGTCTCTCTCTCTCTCTCTCGCTATATATATATATATATATATATATAATTAAATAAACATATAAAGGTTTTACATATCTATTTGTTTGGTGACAAAGGATCAGTCACGACCATTTTGGTTTCATGCGACAGCAATCATCAGGTGCAACTGCAAGGAAAGTTGAAAATTTTTTAAATTACAAAAAATCTATAGACATAGGATATGTATGATTGGATGAAATGAACCGGAACCCAACCATCAGTCAGAGTTTAACATCATAACCAGGACATTGAGACCCTTAGCCACCGCCTTCTAACACCCATATGAAAAAAGGGGCTTGGGGCTTGCCATAAGAGCAATAGGGTGGAACAATCATATAGGTGCTAGGGCTTGACATGACCAGTCGATTGATCGGAGGGGACCTCTCCGACCGCCCGTCTAGCCTAAGTAAGGGTCTAAGTGGAGTATTGCAGGTCATGGACTGCCCCTCCACCAAGACTCCATCCTTAAGCATACCGGTTTGCCACCTACAGCCAACAGGTGGCCCCATTTGGGGGAGTCTTACCTTTCCGCAGAGGTGCAGTCGGTGTATTCTAACGCCCTATCCGACAGGTCAAGACTTATGTACGTACTGTAGTGAGAATACTTTTGAATAAAAGTTAGTTTGAGTTAAAATCAGAGGCAGTTAAGTGGAAATTTCCACAACCGTTAGGGTTATGATTAATTTATGATGACTCCGACATAACCCCTCCGGATGCGCGCGGTTAGAGGCGTGAGAAATTTAGTCTAAAGGCGATTAATCAATTGCCGAGAGCAGACGTGTTTGTCAATTCGCGGTGTGTCACTCTCAATCTGCGCGGTATCCGGGGCTGGGTTGTTTAATAAAGCTTTAAAGAAAAAACAAGTATTGTTGATTTATTTAAACGTAAAATGACCAGCCCAAAGAAATGAGCCAGAACAAGAAAGAAGAAGCAACCCACAGGATTAGCCCGTGAAATACGCCCTGCAAAATATGGCAACCGACGAAAGAGAAAACCAGTAACAAGTAAGAACCCTCACCATCTCTTATACTCTGTATCTCTCTCCCATATATACATACGAGTAAAGGGGTGTCTAATAGCTAGACAAATTTTTGCTGACATGCGAAGGGAAAGGCGGACCAAAAAGAAAAGATAATAAACAAAAAAATAAAAAGGAGAGACGAGAGAAACCATTGCGACAATAGACACGTTTGGACTGGATTTGTTAACGACATTCAGCTTTGTCCCTGATTGTTTACAAGCTATTTCGGTCCGTAATACTTTTAGTGATATCTCCACGTATCAGTATCATCATGTCGCGCCAGCATCACTGATATCCATGGCAATCTATCTCCAACCGCCCCTATCACTCATTGTCCTTGGCAGGTCCTCCGCACAGCATACACTATCCACACAGAGCTGGTCTATATAGTTCTTTGCTGGATGAACCGCACTAGCGTGTCTATGTGCTGGTTTCCATCAGAGGACGTCGCTTCTGAGTACAACATTATTTCTCCAGCAGTGTCCAGCAAGTCTTGTTCGTCTTACTAGGATGCCTTGTGTGATAGGGGGAGGTGGTCGCATAGATGCTTCTTTGTGGGTCGTTTTTCAACGATTTGTTCAAGCCCACACAAAGCATTCTTGTGTAGCTCCCATAAGCCTATTCTCCAGACGCTTTTTCAAGGTTCAAGTAGTGCAGACACACAGTAGCACTGATACCACTACAGCCTGTAAGAATTGTCGCTTTAACTTTTCGGTAAGATCTGATTATTTTATCTACATATTAAGAATTGAAGCATAATTCTTGCCCGAACGGAGACACAACCAGTGAATCCGATGGTGTGGAAGATGGGTCTGACTACAAGCTATTTCGGCCAGTAATATTTTTAGGAATATCTCCACATATATACACATATTAAAAATCTTATATTTATAAGAATTTGCACAACCTTAGAAGTACATTTTTCTAATAATTTTCTAATACATATTTTTAATCCACGTATCAAGAATCGAACCACAATTCTTGGCCGAACGGAGACACAACTGGTGAATCCAATGGCGTGGCAAAGGGTCAGACTAAAAACTATTTCGGCCAGTAATTTTAGGGATATCTCCATAAATATTCAAATATTAAGAATCGAACCAGAATTCTCGGCCGATGGTGAATCCAAGGGCGTGGCAAACGAGTTAGTATGAAATGAATGGTCTAATACTGGGTTGAATGGCTCCAGCCTGTCTCGCGATTTACAGAAGGGTTCATTCGCGTAGCAATGGTTCTCGCTATTCGTAAATCTTCATTTTCTCGGCCTTAAAAATACATTTTTCTGACAGTGTACCAAGTAATTAACAATAGCGAATTACAAAACACAGGCATGGGGATATTCTGTTTCAGGAATTTGTTTTCTTCAAGTTTGTTTGAAATTCTTAATTATTTAGAACTTTCTAACCGACCTTACCACGACCTTCACTGTCATCATTTTTTTCATTTTTCTTATTTTTTAAAACTTTTATTTCTATTTTTCACATATTGTCTTATTTTTTTTCTTTATTCCTATTGGATAATTCAATAACCCCAATCGCCATGCCGTAAATTACGTCAAATCTTTACAATTTCCGGCGTCAAGTTAATATTAGGAGAGAAAGGAATTACTGCAATCATTTTCGGCTATTGTTCTCTGGAAATTTTTGGTCTTCATTTTCTTTTATTTATTTATTTTTTCGTTTTTTTTTGTTGTTTGTTTTGTTTTCGTAATTTTGGTTATAATTTGTGTTATTCTTTTAGTTATCTTTTTATCTTGTTTTTTTTTTGTTTTTCGTTCTCTTAACTAATTAAAAGCATTATTTGCCAACGAATACGCATGCTAAACGAACGCTGGTCGCGTGTGCGAATTTGTGAGAAAGATGCGAGCAAAGACATTGGCTTTATACATCATAACTTGTTTGTGTTTTCTGTTTTAGCATCAACGCACTTCGTGGAAACCTTTGATTGCCATGTATGACTCTCTCTCTCTCTCTCTCTCTCTCTCTCTCTCTCTCTCTGTCTCTCTCTTTCTCTATCTCTCTCTCTTTCTCACTCTAATCTCTCTCTCTCTCTTCTCTCTCTCTCTGTCACCATTTCTCATCTCTCTCTCTCTCTCTTTCTCACTCTCTCTTTCTCACTTTCCCTTTCTCTCTTTCTCTCTCTCATCATCTCTCTCTCTTTCTCTCTTCACCTCTTCTCATGTTCCTCTCTCTTTCTCTCTCTCTCTCCTCTCTCTCTCTCTACTATCTTTCTCCTCTCCTCTCTCTCTCTCCTTTCTCATTCTCTCTCTCACACTCTTTCTCTCTCTCATTAACTCTCTCTCTCTCCCTGTCACACTCTTTCACGCTCTCACTCTCTCTCTCTCTCTGTAAACCTCTCTCACTTTCTCTCTCTCTCTTATTTCTCTCCCCCTCTCTCTCATTTTTCTCTTTCTCCCCCTCTCTTTCTCCTCTTCCCCCTCTCTCTAACGTTGACAAGTGCACGACGCTTGAGAACAAAGTTAGAAACTTGTTCGTACTCAAGTTGAGGTAAAAATGCTAGTTTCACAGAACCAATGATGCTGATAGCTTTTTGATTTACTGCGTCCTGGGACGCGCATATTTGCTTTGAATGAGTCCCCGGTAAAATTATGGGTCCCTACTAAAGCCGTCAAACTCCTACCTGTGTAACTTGTTTCTAAAAAAACTATGGAAATGTATTTACAGTTAGCTTAAAATGATGAGGGATGAAAGAAGGAAGACATTTGGACGCATGGATATGATTTTACTGCGTCCTTTTAAATTTTTCTGCTTCAAGGACTCGTACCTATTAGCATCTCTGCAGATCAATTATATCTTAGCACGCTTAGCCTAACGGTAGTTATAAAGGAAGTCGGTGACCTGAGTTCGAATCCTGGACGAGGCTGTGCGCGTTACATTTCGCAGAAATGCCATTGAGAAGGAAATGATTCAATTATTATTACTAGTTAGTACGCTTTAGGCGCCCCACCGAACTGTGATCCGACAGTTATGTTGAAATTATAAATGGAAAGAAAATGTTGTATAGATATGTTACATAATCTATGAGGTTGCATAATATTATTGTCAATCCCCTGTATTTCTGAGGGGATGACCCTTTTCATATCATGGCCGGGTCCTTCCACAGAAAATTACAGAAGCCCGCCAAATATGTGAAGTCACGTGGGACCTTTTTGAGTCCCCAGTTTTCAGTTGGACGTCAGGCAGAGCGGTCGGCCATTTTATGCTCTGTCTAAACTGGAACTCACGCGCGAAATGTTAGTTAGAGGATTATGTATAGTTAAGGAAATAAAAGTTTGGATAATTAATATGTTCTTGTGGTTAATGAATGTCTTGGTAACAAGACTAAGAAATGACGACCAGCCAGCAGGAACATAGCAATAGAAGACCAGACCCGAAGTCCCCAAGAAAGTCCAGACCTTAGAAGATTCCAGACCAAGTAAGATAGATGATAGAAATACCAAAGACGACCAGAAGCAAAGCCGGTCAGAAGAAAATACGACCAGATATAGAAGAAGAAGAGATATATAACATTATAATTATTTAGTGCCAGTGAAGAAGGCGCTATGCAACAGATAAATATTATTTTTTTTAATTTATATACTTAATATATACTTTTTTTGAAAACTTACATTTTATGTTTCTCTATTATTATTACTAG
>CM042171.1:4130734-4148234 GCA_023376005.1 Doryteuthis pealeii | reverse complement strand
ATGGGATGACGGTTAATTTATGTTTTCTTTCTTTCAAAGTTAAATATTGCTTTGTATATAATTTAATTCCTTGATTGTCATACATTGAGCTCTTTTTAGGGATTTATAAGAATCGTTGTACGAGTATATATGTTTGCACAGTGAGACATGATGATCCCAAATATAATCATCCCTTACTTACCAGTCATTTGAATTACCTTACATTTATATGTATACCGTATTTGACGGCATATAAGATACACGGGTATATAAGACGCACCCCCCATGTCAGCAATTTGGCTGTACACGCAAGCAATAAGCATACACAAGACATCTCAATAGCATTTCCAACACTACAAACATTTGGTTTTTAATAAATTTGTTGAAATTCAAAACCTGTGTTTCCTTTTTTCTTCGCCAGCATACGCTTAAATTAACCTTGATTATAACAATACCAACAATAAAATAAGGATACATGGAGTTTAGGGTATGTAAAAGTACTGAGCGTAAGTTGTGTTATTGAGCATCATAGAAAAGATTAGCCTAGGCCTACGGGTGGTCTCAAACTTCACCTACGAGGTATAAGACGCAGGGCAATTTTTTGAGCCAAAATATTGCAAAAAATATGCGTCCTATATGCCTTCAAACACGGTATATATATATATATATATATATATATATATATATATATATATATATATGTATGTATAAGAATTGAAAAGATAAATGAATATAAATAAGTAAAAATTAGAGTTGGTGGTGGCTTATCTTCGGTATCAGCCCAACAGCAAGGAAGTCTAATTTCTTTTCATCCTATTATCGTAACACAATAATAACAATAATTTAATAATAATAAAAAATTATAATAACAATTATACTAATAATTATAATAATAACAACAACAATAATAAAAATATAAGTAATAATAATAATAATAATAATAATAATAATAATAAAATTAATAATAACAATAATTATAATAATATAAATTACAATAACAATAATAACAACATTTCAATAAAATTATAATAATAATAATAATATAATATACTATAACAACAATTATCTTTATAACATATATATATATATATATATACATATATATATATATATATATATATATATATATATATATATTTTCGGTTACAGACAGAAAACGCACACAATCTCCATTATAATAAGATATATGGACACACGGACACAATATATATATATATATATATATATATATATATATATATTGTGTGTGTGTTTTTGTGTAAAGTGCAGTATTTTGGGTATTTCATGATGGACATCTTTATTGCCAGGGATCTTCATTGGAATGAAAATCACAGCAAATACTGATGTCCCGCTTTCAGATTTCCAGTTGCCTCAATCGATATGCGTGCTTTCCAAGACGACCAAGCTTTCCTGTAGTAAGTCTTCTAAATCTTTATTCTTTTCCTCCCGTATCAATTACTGAAGCTGGTTCAGCCAATTCCGCCAATCTGATCCATCAAGTGAACGGATAAGCCGCAGCACGCAACAAGCTGATCTTGGTTGAAACAATCTATCAACGCTGAAACTGGCTTCGTCCAAGGATTTCGCCATGCAATGGCTCTGGAACAGGACAGTTCAGAAATTTGGCGATTCTTATTTTGGTTTTTGACGGTTGATTTTCTTTAGATTATTTAACTGTTGAGTCATTTTGTAAGTGTCTATTTACGCAATGCGTCCGCTCAGGACAGGATACGACAAAGGTCTCTTTGTTTAATGTCATATCAACTTTCGTGGGGTATCTATTGTCAAAGGAGAATGTAAAAGATGTAAAAAGGGGGTACTAAAATTCCAACGCAATAGAAAGAGTTATGGAATATTTAAAAAATTCTAAACTTAGCCGTATCTATCTATCTATCTATCTATATATATATATATATATATATATATATATATATGTATATATATATATATATATATATATATATATATATATATATATATATATATCCACTCTCTACCCAAGGTTCGCTAGGGTAGTCCACAATACACAAGTATATATATATATATATATATATATATATATATATATATGTGTGTATTGTGGACTACCCTAGCGAACCTTGCGTAGAGATGGCTGAGATCTGAAAAGAGATTTTCGAAACTGGAACTCGTCCTGCCGTGTCCATTTCCGACAATGGTAATTACTATACCATGCGCCTCCATATCTGATTTTAATGCAACTTTACCCTGTTTAATAATTCATTGGGTGGAGGGTAGGGGGCTTTGCCGGCTCAGGATATTTGCCTCTCATCCCACTTAAAAGGGTGTGTCACAAGGACAATTTTTTATGAAGGCCCACTCACAGCCGAAGGTAGTAAGTAACAAAAATGCGTTGATCCCGTCGGCATTCCCACTCCACAATACACAAATATATATATTATATATATATATATATATATAATATATATATATATATCTGTGTATTGTGGACTACCCTAGCGAACCTTGCGTAGAGAGTGAATACGTTGGTCCGGGACTATTTATACACGGCTGTCAGAGAACATCGGTGGATTACTGATCCTGCAAAGGCCCCTCAGGATCTCACCCAGAGTGCTTCTGACCTTGGAGCGGGTAAGTAAAATTAACTGCGTTGATCCCAGGGAGCTATCTCCAGACAATACCTACCCCCGTTGAATTAAAGGGGCAGTGGTGGGTTTATTACCCAGCACCTGAGGCACCCACTTGAGTGGGAATGCCGACGGGATCAACGCATTTTTTGTACCTACCACCAATGAGCTTCGGCCTGTGAGTGGGCCCACATAAAATTGTCCTTGTGACACGCCCTCTTAAGTGGGATGAGAGGCAAATATCCTGAGCCGGCAAAGCCCCCTACCCTCCACCCGATGAATTATTAAACAGGGTAAAGTTGCATTAAAATCAGATATGGAGGCGCATGGTATAGTAATTAACATTGTCGGAAATGGACACGGCAGGACGAGTTCAAGTTTTCGAAAATCTCGTTTCAGATCTCAGTCATCTTTAGTTACAAATGTTGCATACCTCTTTCCTTACTTACTTCTATTCTTCTTCTGGCGTCTTTGATATCTTAAGTCTTCTTCTAGCATCTTCTTCTAGCGTCTGGACTTCGTCTTGGTGGTCGGTCGCACTCATTTCTTCTTCTAGATCAGTCTTGTTACCAAGACATTCACCAACCACAAAACCATGCTAGTTTCGTAAGCTTTTATTTACTTAACTAAACATTTCATGTAACTAAACATAGCGCGCGTATGCAGGTGAGTTCCAGTTAAGGCAGTACATCTTCTCTGCCTGACGTCCAACTGAAACTGAGGACCCAACCAGGTTCCACGTAACATCACGTATTTCGTGGGCTTTCTGTAATATTCCATGGAAAGTCCCGCCCATCATATAAAAAAGGGCCATCCCTTTAGAAATACAGGGGATTGACAATAATCGTATGCAACCGCATAGATTATGTAACACAAAGAAAGTCAAAGATTGTATTGGACTAACTCAAAGAGAGCATCCCTCCGTTGCACTTAGATTACAATTTAAGCATCACCTACAGGTTGTAGGAATTTCCAATATTCAGTATCCCTTTTATAAACCTGTCTCGCGTAAATACCGATGGTGTTCTGCGCATCAATGCTGATGTGTTTTTTTTGTTTTTTTCTTCTTTGCTCTTGTTCGTTCAAGATGGCTACGTTTTCAGGGCCTTAGTATTTTAAATGAATTAGTTTCAGGCTTGAAAGAATGCGTTGTATTAAAAACAGATTATTTCTTTCAAATAAAATACTATTCATGGTATAGTAATTATCATTGTCGGTAATGGAGACGGTAGGACGAGTCCAAGTTCAGAAAATCTCTTTACAGATCTCAGTCATCTTTAGCTACAAAACAGTCACAGATTGTATTGGGCTAACTCAAAGAGAGCATCCCTCCGTTGCACTTAGATTATAATTTAAGGTATTATCTACTGGCTGCATGAATTTCCAATATTCGGGATCCCTTTTATAAACCTGTCTTGCGTAAATACCGATGGTGTTCAGCACATCAATGCTGATGTGGGGTTTCTTTCTTTGTGGTGGTGGTGGTGGGGGAGTTTCGTTCAAGATGGCTACGTTTTCAGGCACTTGGTATTTTAAATAAATTAGTTTCAGGCTTGAAAGGATGCATTGTATTAAAGAACAGATTATTTCTTTTAAAATAAAATACTTCTGATTTAATAACAATCAATTTTACTTCACTGCCAATAAAGGTCATTCGGGAAGAAAATTAATTAAGATGAACGATATTGGCCTGTCCTTCTTGCAGCGGTCTGTAGAGGGTTATAATTTAGGATTCGAAAGAGATTTTTGAAAGTTATAACGGTAAGATTATAATTTTATTTTTATTGGATTTTTCTCTTATAAGAAATGAAACTCAAGGGCAACTGGTCGCCGGTTGTTTTTAAATAAACCTTATGAATATTTAGGTTTTAATAAAGGAGAAAATAAATAAATAAATAAGAGGAATTTGAGGAAAAACGGAAAGGCAGAGTGAAAATTGAAATAAAGGAGAATATAAAAAAGGGAAACATATCAAAAGAACAACGATAAATGAAAAAAAGGGTTTATAATGAGGAATTGATTTAGAAAAAAAAGAAAGGAAGTATTTAGGAAGGAAAAGAGGTACAAAAAATGAATAGAGGAAGAGAGAGAAGCAAAAATTCTCTCTCCCTCTCTCTCTCTCATCTCTCTCTCTCTACTCTATCTATCTATCTATCTATATATATATATAATATATATATATATATATATAATATATATATATGTGTCAAAAAGCATCGAGATTGAAGCTGCATTTACCAAGATAGAAATGACAATAATAAAACTTATATTTCAAAATACAAGGTATATATATATATATATATATATATTATATATATATATATATATATATATTATAATATTATATATATGAAGATGGGAAATGAAATCCGTCAATATGAGGAAAAACTGAGTAAAGAAAAGAATGTAGATGATAAAATGAATTTTTATCGATATCACTTTAATCGATATCACTTACACATGTGTTTCGGTCTGTTATCCAATGTATTCGGATTTACGTTATTATTATATTAAAAAATGGAGGTGAAATGGAGGTGAAATGCTGATGATATAATTATGGAAAATGCATAAAATGTTATGTACACAGATTTTGCCGACATTCATCAGAGTAGTTTTTTTTCAAAATCTGTGTACATAACATTTTATGCATTTTTCCTATTATTATTATCATTATCATCATTTCAACCCCATCAGATTATTTTAATAATAATGATAACGTAAATCCGTATACATTTTGATAAACAGGCTGAAACACATGTGTAAGTGATATCGATTAAAAGTGATATCGATAAAATTCATTTTTATCCATCTACATTTCTTTTCTTTACTCATTTTTTCCGCATATATATATATATATATATATATATATATATATATATATATATATATAGAGAGAGAGAGAGAGAGAGAGAGAGAGGGGGGGAGAAGTAAAAAACAAAATATACCAGGGAAGAAATACTTAGCGGTCTTCAATAAAATCCCCTCGAAAGTGCTAGATATATATAAAGGTAAAGAGTAAAACCGAGAGTATAGCAAACATTGAAATAAAGGAGATGATGAAAATGAAAAACGTATCAAATATACAATGACAAATGAAACAAAGGTTATAAAGAGGAATTGATTTAGAAAGAAAATTGAAGCAAGGCGTAAAGGTTGTAGAGAGAGAGAGACAGACAGACAGACAGAGACAGAGACAGAGACAGAGAGAGGGGGGAGAGAGACAGAGAGAGACAGACAGACAGATAGACAGAAGAGAGAGAGAGAGAGACAGACAGACAGAGACAGAGACAGAGAGAGAGACAGAGACAGGCAGATAGATAGATAGATAGATAGAGAGACAGAGAGACAGAGAGAGAAACGGGAGAGAGAGAGAGAGAGAGAAGACAGGCAGACAGAGCAGAGACAGACAGACAGAGACAGACAGACAGACAGAGAGTGACAGAGACAGAGACAGACAGACAGACAGACAGTGAGAGAGACAGAGAGAGAGAGACAACAGACAGACAGAGACAGACAGACAGACAGAGAACAGAGAGAGAGAGAGACAGACAGACAGACAGAGATATAGACATGCAAATAGACACAGAGAGAGAGAGAGAGGAGAGAGAAGAAGAGTGGCAGAGACAGAGACACAGAGACACACGAGAGAGAGGAGAGAGAGAGAGAGAGAGAGAGAGAGAGAGGAGAGAGAGAGGAAAGAGAGAGAAGAGACAGACAGACAGACAGAGACAGAGACAGAGAGAGGGGGAGAGAGACAAGAGAGAGATAGATAGACAGAGAGAGAGACAGACAGACAGAGACAGAGACAGAGAGAGACACAGACAGGCAGATAGATAGATAGATAGATAGATAGATAGAGAGACAGAGAGACAGAGAGAGAGAGAGAGAGAGAGAGAGAGAGAGAGAGAAAAACAGGCAGTCAGAGACAGAGACAGACAGACGACAGACAGACAGAGAGTGACAGAGACAGAGACAGACAGACAGACAGACAGTGAGAGAGACAGAGAGAAACAGACAGACAGACAGAGACAGAGAGACAGAGAGACACAGAGAGAGAGAGAGAACAGACAGACAGACAGACAGAGAGACAGACAGACAGAGATATAGACATGCAGATAGACAGAGAGAGAGAGAGAGAGAGAGAGAGGGAGAGAGAGACAGTGGCAGAGACAGAGACAAGAGAGAGAGAGAGAGAGAGAGAGGCAAATAGAGAGAGAGACAGACAGACAGAAAGACAGACAGACGGAGACAGAGACAGAGACAGAGATAGACAAAGAGAGAGACAGAAATACAGAGAGAGACAGAGACAGACAGACAGAGACAGAGAGAGACAGAGACAGACAGACAGAGACAGAGACAGACAGACAGAGAGTGAGAGAGAGTGAGCGACTAATAAGCAAATAAGCAAATAAAAAAATGTGACCGGGAGGAAAGAAAGATTAATGAGAAGGAATGAATAAAATAATGAATGGGCGTTTAGATAAAAAGAAAATGGAAATAAAAGAGTATTTCTCGGAATTTTTTTAGATAGGGCTTGATAATTAATATTATTTGTACTAGCAAAATAAATAAAAAACGCACCCTGGGCGATGTAAAATAAATATTGCCTGGGGGGATGGTGTTACATAATTAATAGATACCTAATATTTATGGCAATAGTGTAGAAACATAATGGCGATTAGTGCAGCTCATGGCCTTGAGAGTGAGTGACGGCGCTTGACCTTACTCTCACCTTGCCTTCTGGGGATGAATCGTGAGAACTGGAAGGCATAGAAGACCCTGTTCCGGTTTAAGGATAGAAGTAACTCTCAGTCAGTTAGGAGTTAGAAGCCGATCAGTTAGCAGGTAGGAGCTCGAAGGTGTAAGTTGCATTTCTATGCGTATCGTGTCATCTGCGCAGATTGCCTGGTTATGGATTTGGAAATGAAATAACATCAACGTAAATCGAAGTCTTGTGTTTATTACCTAAAAACTAACAATGACACAGGGCTTCTGATAAAGAGAAATCCCTAATAGAAGACCAGACCGGAATCCCCAAGTCAACACCAGACGCTAGACCAGTCCAAGATGATAGACGATCAGAATAGCAAAGCCGGCCAGAAGAATAGATGACCAAGATATAGAAGCAAGTAAGAAGTAAAGAAGTAAGAAAGGCTACCAACAATGGGAGTTGAAAATTTAATATCAGCGAGTTTGTATCATAAGTAAAGTAAAATCATCAAATTTATTAAAAGAGTAAAAAATAAAATAAATTTATTAAAGAGTAAAAATATTTTAAAATTGAAATGGAAACTTGTTCTGATATAACTTCAATATATATTAAATAAAACAAACTATAATAGTAGATGAATAAAATACCAGGTAATGTATTTATTAAAACTTGTTTAAAAAAACCATGAGGACTGTCTAACATTGCATGCTCAAATTTTAAGTGTATTTATTCTACGTTATGACGTTTTACGTAGTGTGACGTAATCAGTGACGTCATTTTTGTTACAGACAAAAACCGGAAGCGAATCTCCATTATTAATCGATTATTCGGACTATTGTCCTCATCTTCATTGTTATTAGTACAACGTTTCTTGTCGGACTCGGAAACCTTATCGGACTCGGGCACCTTCTTGTCGTAATCGGAGAGCCATCACGGAATTTTGAACCTAACCCTTTATTCAGTCCACGGGTGTATCCTGTTCTCATTCCGCTAACCATAGCTGGGGTACAGGCGTTAAGCTGTAAATAAATACATTAAAGAGGACATAAAAAAGGCAAAGAAAAAAAGATATACAAGGAATGAATTCATTTTATTTAAATAGTAAAATAAACAAAAAACAAGGAAAGAGAGAGAGGGAGAGGGATGGAGTGGGAGAGGGATGGAGTGGGAGAGGGATGGAGTGGGAGAGAGACAGAAAGACAGAAGGATAGACAGACAGACAGAGGGGATAGGATGGAGGGAAAGAATGAATGAATGAAATTAAGAAAAAAGCAAAGAAGAAAAAGAATACGAGGGAATGAAATATGAGATGAGAAATAAAAGTATATATATATGAATAACAGGAGGCTGAGGAAAAGCAATAAATACAGAGGAGAGAGAGAGAGAGAGAGAGAGAGGAGAGAGAGAGAGAGAGAGAGGGGGGAATGGGAGAGAGACAGACCAGACAGAAAGATAGACAGACAGACAAAAGGGGGAAGGGAGGGAGAGAATGAATGAAATTAAGAAAAAAGCAAAGAAGAAAAAAATACGAGGGAAAGAAATATGAGATGAGAAATAAAAGTATATATATATTGAATATAGGAGGTTGAGGAAAAAGCAATGGATACAGAGAGAGACAGACAGACAGAGACAGAGACAAGACAGAGACAAACAGAGGGAGGGAGTGGGAGAGAGAGACAGACAGACAGACTGATAGACGGACAGACAGAGGAGAAGGGAGGGGAAAATGAATGAAATTAAGAAAAACAATACGAAGCAAAGAAATATGAGATGAGAAAATAAAGTTATAAATATGAATAACAGGAGGTTGAGGAAAAACAATGGATACAGAGAGAGAGAGAGAGAAGAGAGAGAGAGAGGAGAGAGAGAGAGAGAGAGAGAGAGAGAGGGGGGTAGAGAGAGAGAGGGAGGATGAGAGAGAGAGAGACAGAGAGAGACAGAAAGATAGACAGAACAGACAGAGGGGAAGGGAGGGAGAGAAGAAGAGAAAAAAATACGAGGAAATGAAATATGAGATGAGAAATAAAAGTATATATATGAATAACAGGAGGTTGAGGAAAAGCAATGGATACAGAGAGAGAGAGAGAGAGAAGAGAGAGAGAGAGAGAGAGAGAGAGAGAGAGCGAAATAGAGAGAGAGGGGGTAGGGAATGTGAGACAGACAGAGACAGACAGACAGACAGAAGATAGACAGACAGACAGAGGGGAAGGGCGGGAGGAAAGAATGAAATCAAGAAAAAAGCAAAGATGAAAACGTATACGAGGCAAAGAAATATGAGATGAGAAATAAAAGTATATATATGAATAACAGGATGTTGAGGAAAAGCAAAAAAGTATGGTTTTATTGGAAAGAAGTAGAACATGAAAAGTGGGATCATAACTGTTATGTTTTTAACATACAGATCAAAAATATGGAGGATTGAAATGATAATGCGAGACCAGGTGGTTATAAAATTAACAAGGTTTTATTTAACACAGGGTAGAAACTGCTTCTACCTTCAAGCGACTTAACCAGTACTCTGCACGCTGTGTTCAAAACAGAAAACAAATATAAACAAACGCATTCCCCAAGTAAGATGGCTTTGGAAAATCAAAAGGGAACAACTCTATTTTTGTTTCAAGCCTATTTTTGTTAGGTGTGTCTAACAAGAACAAAAGAAAAACGATAAAAAATCAACAATAAAACATAAATGATATAATTGAGGAAATAATTCAGAAAAGAAGTAAGGAAAAGATAAAACAATCGTTTAGGTTATTCTAAGCCCCACCGACGGGTCTAGTAAAGCTATAGAATATTAACCATGATTATTTTTTTCAGGTCAGTTTACTTTGGACCACATATTTTGAGAATGTGTGTTACGCCTCAGATAGGTGGTCCAAAGTTAACTGACCTGAAAAAACGTAAAAGTTTTTAAATAAAATAACTGGTGCATTATAGAGAGAGAGAGAGAGTACAAGGAAGAGATAGATTGATAGAGAGAGAGAGGGGGGGACAGAGAGAAAGAGAGAGCAAGGAACACAGAGAAAGAGAGAGAGAGAGAGCAAGGAACACAGAGAAAGAGAGAGAGAGAAAGAGAAGAGCAAGGAACAGAGAGAGAGAAGAGAGAGAGAGAGAGAGAAGAGAGAGAGCAAGTAACACAGTGTGTGTGTGAGAGATAGAGAAGAGAGAGAGAGAGAGAGAGTAAAGGAACAGATAGATTGATAGAGAGAGAGACAGAGACAGAGAGAGAGGTGGAGAGGGACAGATATATATTGAGAGAAAGAAACACAGAGATATATAAAGAAAGGAACACAGAGAGAGAAAAAGGAACAGAGAGTGAGAGAGAGAGAGAGAGAGAGTGAGAGAGGGAAACAGAGAGAGAGAGAGAGAGAGAAAGAAAAAGGAACAAAGAGAGAGAGAGAGAGAGAGAGAGAGAGATGAGGAGAGAGGGAAGTGGTAGGAACGTAATTTTAAAGAAGGGAAATAAGTTGAAGATTTTCAGAAAGAAAGAAAAGAAACATTAGCGGAAAACGCCATTATCTTCATAATAGAATTATCGACGAGAAGTGAATTGTCAGTTTCTGAGGAAAATTCCAAAGTTTGGTTTCCAGGTAAGAGCTGCTCCAAGATGTCATGAGGCATGTCAATTTTAGCGCAGTGGCCAATCAATGTGTTCTTGGTGCTATTTTTCATTTGTTTTTGTTTTTGTTCTTTCATTCTATTCCACTGAATTTCTCTATAAAGTTCCCCTTTTGGTTATTATTATTATTATCAGTTCGGAATGTAGTTGGTTTTGTTAAAGAATGGTTGCATATCCACGTATCTTTGAGGCTTAAGACAGATTCTCAAGAATACGTGGTTCATGTTGAAGTATTTGATATAAGGCATGGGGCAAATGGTCACTCCTAGATATAGACTCGTTGACTACCACGTGACCACCGAAGGCATTTCTATTGTCCAATCACTGGCACTGCTGCTGCTGCTTCTGCTGTATTAATAGAGACCACAATCTGAGATTATTTCATTGACATTTGGATTCCCTTGAACGACGGACTTACAAGGAATACGTTAACACCGGATTCTTATTGGCTGGCTTACTTATTCATTACATCTGGAACCTAGGATGCCGACCAGATACTTAACAGTTCAAAGTTAGCTGACTAAAAGTTTTTAATTTTAAATAGAATAACTGGTGCATTATATATCTTTTATTTATCAATATATCAACAAAAAAAATGTCATTAAATTCGGTTAATTCCCTGAATTTTGGTATTTTTCTCTTTCGGATGGGTGATATACGACAGTGGAATTTATGTTCACTAATTTCGATTTAACCGAAAAGTTTATGGTTTTAGCCTGTAAATGTTATTTTATAGATATCATCATCATCCCCGTTGGCTGAGCAGTCTGACATGCAACACTTTGGTCCTTACTTAGGCTAGACGGGCGGTCGGAGAGGACCCCCTACGATCAATCGGTAGGTCACGTCAAACCCTAGCACTTATATAATTGTCTACACCCTATGTTACATAATTATTAGATTCCTAACACTTATGTACCATTAGTGTAGAAACAAATACTAGTAGAATTAATGTTCCATTAATAGTTTGTTTCTTTTTGGATAAATACACCTGAAATTCCAATACTGTTTTTTATGTCACAACTTGTATTTTAATGAAAATTATCGTTTTTATATTTTTTCATTTCTCTCTTGGTAAATACAGCTGGAATGTTGATTTGTTTTAATGCACAACTTGTATTTTAATGAAAATTAACGTTTTGTGTATTTTTCATTTCTGTCTTGATAAATACAGCTGGAATTTTGATACTGTTTTATGCACAACTTGTATTTTAATGAAAATTAACGTTTTATGTATTTTTCATTTCTGTCTTGGTAAATACAGCTGGAATTTTGATACTGTTTATGCCACAACTTGTATTTTAATGAAATTAACGTTTTATGTATTTTTCATTTCTCTCTTGATAAATACAGCTGGAATTTTGATACTGTTTTATGCACAACTTGTATTTTAATGAAATTAACGTTTTATGTATTTTTCATTTCTGTCTTGGTAAATACAGCTGGAATTTTGATACTGTTTTAATGCACAACTTGTATTTTAATGAAAATTAACGTTTTATGTATTTTTCATTTCTGTCTTGGTAAATACAGCTGGAATTTTGATACTGTTTTATGTCACAACTTGTATTTTAATGAAAATTAACGTTTTGTGTATTTTTCATTTCTGTCTTGGTAAAATACAGCTGGAATTTTGATACTGTTTTATGTCACAACTTGTATTTTAATGAAATTAACGTTTTGTGTATTTTTCATTTCTGTCTTGGTAAATACAGCTGGAATTTTGATACTGTTTTATGCCCACAACTTGTATTTTAATGAAAATTAACGTTTTATGTATTTTTCATTTCTGTCTTGGTAAATACAGCTGGAATTTTGATACTGTTTTATGCCACAACTTGTATTTTAATGAAAATTAACGCTTTATGTATTTTAAATTTCTGTCTTGGTAAATACAGCTAAAAATTCCTATAATTTATGACACAAACTGTTTTTTGTATTATTCAAATCTGGTCTTATAAAATAAGCTTAAGCCTCGATACTTATGAATACACGTCGTATATTACAGACGTATAAACATATAATTGAAATCGATATTTTTTCCCTCCTTAATTGTAATCATCGTAAAATCGATCGTTATCTAAAAAAATAACGTTATAATCGGTATAAATACAATAACCTATATTTTTTATGGTTTCTCATCATGGATTGAATAATCATGGGTTTTATTAGATTTTTCTGTTCGATATAATATTTTACACTCTCTTCGATAACAATGTTCTCACATAAAGTGTTATCTATAGCGAAATACTCAACGTGATGTTGAATTGCAGACAACAGCAATAAATTGCAATAGCCTCAATAGATATTGCCTATCATGTTCTAAGTGGTGGGGTTTGTTTGTTTGTTTGTTTGTTCGTTTGTTTGGTTGCTTGTGGGGTATGTGTTTACTGGCATATATATGGTGAAATATCTCCAAGTTAGGATTTACTTTCAGAAATTATAAACGATTAGAGCGAGCGCGAAGATGAATTTATGTTATGATTACTAGCAAAATAAAAAAAAAACGCCCTACCCTGATGAGCTACTAAGCGAAATTATTAGTAGGCATATCTGACTCATTAGGATTAACTTTATATATATATATATATATATATATATTATAATATATATATATATCAACACACCCACTTGAGTAGGATGTGACACAAGATCATTTCTTAAACTGTGTTTAACAGGTTTGAATTCAAACTTTTCCTTTTCCCATATTGGTCGCTTAACCAAGGTTAAAGAGCCCAGTATGTCCCACTATTTACCCAACGTTATGTGAAATGTAAACAGCTTCGTCCAGGATTTGAACTCGGATTGGCGAGTCTATTTCTTATGATGTTAACCATTACACCACTTTATCCAGATTTATTTATTTACCTCGCATTCCACTTATGTATGTATGACACAAGTTTGTTTAATGGGCACCACCCGCTAACCGAAGCTCATGGGATGGCATGCACAAAAAATGTGTAGAACCCGTCGGCATTCCCTCTAAACGGCATTCCGTCAGGCACCGGGAAATAAACCCAGCCCTATCCCTTTAAATCAAGGAAACGGGTGTTTCCTGGGGGCGGGGGGGATGGCTCCCTGGGATCACGCCGAAAATATTACTTAACTGGTCCAAAAGCCAAAGCCACTGGTCATATTTTTCCGAAAAAAAAACAAAACAAGATAACCAAATGTAATCTAACTATTTTAGGTTGTTTGGTTGGATTTTATGGCATATCAAAAATCTTGGGTTATTCTATGATTATTCTGGACACATTTTTCTGAAAAAACAAGATAACCAGATGTAATCTAACTATTTTAGGTTGGTTGGTTGGATTTTATGGCATATCAAAAATCTTGGGTTATTCTATGGTTATTCTGGACACATTTTTCTGAAAAACAAGATAACCAGATGTAATCTAACTATTTTAGGTTGGTTGGTTGGATTTTAATGGCATATCAAAAATTTGGGTTATTCTATGCTGAAGACGGTTGTTTATTCATTCTTGTTGGGAATTAAATTATTCTAAAACTCATCATTATCTCTGTCTTATTCGCAAGGGTGAGTAAAAAGTTTTGCAATATTTTAGTAACTTATTTGATTTGACTTTGTAAAATACGTCTATGACGTCAAAGATATTGGTACTTGATATAGACACTAATAGATTGAGTCAGAGATAGAAATACAGGAACAGAGAGAAAGAGAGAGAGGGGGAGAGAGAGAGAGAGTCATTCAGAGAAGAGAAAAAAGAGAGAGAATAAAAGAGGGATAGAGAGAGGGAGAAGGAGAGGGAGAGAGAGTCGTTCAGGGAAGAGAAAGAAAGAAAGAGAGAGAGAAAAGAGGGATAGAGAGAGTCGTTCAGGGAAAAGAGAGAGAGAGAGAGAGAGAGAGAGAGAGAGAAAGAGGGAGAAAGAGAGAGATACGTTAAAAGCTTTTGATTGGTGGAGTAGATTAAATGCACTTTTTCCCCCTTTATTTCTCGTAGTTCATCATTTTAACAGTATTATTAGCAGCATCATTATCACTGTCTTATTCGCAAGGGTGAGTAAAAAGTTTTGCAATATTTTAGTAACTTATTTGATTTGACTTTGTAAAATAACGTCTTATGAATGTCAAAGATATTGGTATTTGATATAGACACTAACAGATTGAGGCAGAGATAGAACACAGGAACAGAGAGAGAGAGAGAGAGAGAGAGAGAGAGAGAGAGAGAGAGAGAGAGAGAGAGAGAGAGAGAGAGAGAGGGGCAAGAGGGGGAGAGAGAGGGGGTATAATGAGATATATTCGAGATAGATATGGAAAGAGAGAGAGGGGGGCATAATGAGATATTATTCGAAGACATAGATATGGAAAAGAGAGAGGGGGCCATAATGAGATATATTCGAAGGCATAGATATGGAAAGGAGAGAGAGAGAGAGAGAGAGAGAGGAGAGAGAGAGAGAGAGAGAGAGAGGGGGGGAGAGAGAGAGAGATGGGGGATTAAGAGAGCCGAACAGAGAAGAGAAGGGAAACAGATAGACACACACACATACAACACACACACACACACACACACTATATATATATTATATATATATATATATATATATATATATATATATACATCTTGTTAAAACTCATTTGTTATTTATTCAACCCATAGATAGAATTTTAACAGCTACTACTATAGAGAGTTGGAATAATTCTATATGGGTCATTCCAGGTCAAATCATCCAGGTCAGGTCACCCACACCCTTCAATTTTTCTGAAATTTTGTCCAAGACTGGATTATGATAAAGTTAGCCAAGTCCAAAAATTTGAGCTTCTAATTCTAAAGGTTCGCGATTTTTAGCTCTCCAGATTGGAGGGGTGGGTGGGGGATTCACAAAAAAGTGGCGACTTTTGTAACCTATTTGTGTCTGAAAGATGAGGTCTAGAGCTTCCCTACTATATGTGTAGGGAAGCTCTAGACTTCATTGGTTTATAAAAGCATTTTTGCCCAAGGAATCCAAAGATCCCACATCTGAAAAAAAATTTTCAGAAAAATTGAAGAGATTGGGGGACAATTTTGCTTTTTTCTGGATGGTTTGACATGGCGTAAGTTGTGCTGAAGGTCACAACCTAATTTAAACCACTTAGTGCCCCCATGGATTCAGTCGGCCAATCAACACACTCGAATACGTGGTTGGTTAACTATTTAATGGGCCTTGGTGGAAAGGCGTTCAATTGCTTGTGCTTAACACGGACGAACAGACCAACAAACAAGGATTCTGCTTAACACTGAGGAGCACAAGGATTCTAGGATTCAAGATACACAGACCAACGGAAAAGCATTACGGGATGCATCAAACTTTATGCCACTGTAAAGTGCTCTCACCTGCAGCCCCATAATGGCCACAAGATTCTTAACAGTCGTTACAATTACAACATTGTTTATATCTTAGAACTTATTTAAAGTCTTTTAAAAGAATCAATAAAGCTTATCTTCTGATGGTTACAGCAAATAGTTCTTTAAAGTTAGAAAAAGTTGGGCTCTCTGTCCTAGACAGGGCAATTGGTGAGAAGAAAAGAAAAACTGGACATATGGCCTAGTGGATAAAGGAGTTAGGTTAAGGCAGTTCTAAGTGAACAGTTATCTCTAGACTGCAGGTTTAATCCTGGTCAGCAGCAACATAGAATAATAACATTAGCGCTAAGTGAAATGCATTTACCAATCCAGGATTTGAACTCGTGGGACGAGTCCATTTCCCATGATTTTAACCATTACAGCCACGCACTTTTCCATTGTTTTGTATAAGGTGTGCTGGAGGTCACACCTTTAAATTCATAGACTCTTCGTGGCCGTGTGGATTCATGTCGGCCAATTAACATGCTTGAATACGTGGTTGGTTAACTATTTAATGGCCTTGGTGGAAATGCGTTCAATTGCTCTGTGAGCTTAAGACGGACAAACAGACCAACAAACAGGATTCTGCTTAACACTGAGGAGCACAAGGATCATAGGATCTAGATACACGAGCCAATGGACAAGAATTATAAGATCAATTATCAAGATACAGCTCAAACAAAGACAATCAATCACCACAAGCCAAAAGGGATCACCACTGTAAAATGCAGACCGACACACATACGACACACACAAAAATCAGCAACAGAGTGGACCTGGAGTAATAGTAATGGAAGGTTTGGTTTGTTTTTTGTTTTACGGCATATTAACCTCATTGGGTCATTTAATGCCGATAAAATTTTGAAAGAAATTAATTTCTTAATGGATACACAAAATTTTTTTCATAACTATATTTTTCTAACTTTAACAGACCGATGAGCTGTCCATGACTTGCAAAATTTCCACTTTGGCTCTTTCTTGGGCTAGACGGGTGGTCGGAGAGGGCCCCCTCCGATCAAATGGCTGGTCACATCAAGCCCTAGCACCTATATGATAGCCCAACCGTATTGCTCATATGGTAAGAGCCCCAACCCGTTTTATCGTATGGGTGCTAGGAAGGCGGTGGCTGTGAGTCTACTTGTCCTTGGAATGGCGTTAAGCTCTATCTGATGGTGAGGTTCCAGTTTGGAGGTTTGGGGAATGTGGAGCACGCGCATTTCACCATTTCTCGCGCAGTGGT
>CM042171.1:4129411-4130634 GCA_023376005.1 Doryteuthis pealeii | reverse complement strand
CCAGAGAAGAGGATCCAACTGAAAAAAAAATTTCAGAAAAATTAAAGAGGGTGGGGGACAATTTTGCTTTTTTTTCTGGATGATTTGACATGGAGTAAGTTGTGCTGAAGGTCACAACCTAATTTAAACCACTTAGTGCCCCCATGTATTCAGTCGGCCAATCAACACACTCGAATACGTGGTTGGTTAACTATTTAATGGGCCTTGGTGGAAAGGCGTTCAGTTGCTTGTGCTTAACACGGACAAACAGACCAACAAACAAGGATTCTGCTTAACATTGAGGAGCACAAGGATCATAGGATTCAAGATACACGAGCCAATGGACAAGCATTACAGGATCTTACTCTTTGTTGCCGCGTGAATTCAGTAAGCCAATCAACACACTTAAATATGTGGTTGGTTAACTATTTAAAGGCCCTGGTGGAAAGGTGTTCAATTACTCGTGCTTAACATGGATGAATGGACCAACAAACAAGGATTCTGCTTAACACTAAGGAGCACAAGGATCATAGGATTCAAGATACACAGACCAACGGAAAAGCATTAACAGTCTTACAATTACAACATTGTTTATATCTTAGAACTTATTTAAAGTCTTTTAAAAGAATCAATAAAGCTTATCTTCTGATGGTTACAGCAAATAGTTCTTTAAAGTTAGAAAAAGTTGGGCTCTCTGTCCTAGACAGGGCAATTGGTTGAGAAGAAAGAAAAACTGGACATATGGCCTAGTGGATAAAGGAGTTAGGTTAAGACAGTTCTAAGTGACAGTTATCTCTAGACTGCAGGTTTAATCCTGGTCAGCAGCAACATAGAATAATAACATTAGCGCTAAGTGAAATGCAATTACCACATCCAGGATTTGAACTCGTGGCGACGAGTCCATTTCCCATGAATTAATCATTACACCACGCACTTCCATTGTTGTATATAAGGTGTGCTGGAGGTCACAACTTAAATTCATAGACTCTTCGTGGACGTGTAGATTCAATTGGCCAATTAACATGCTTGAATACGTGGTTGGTTAACTATTTAATGGCCTTGGTGGAAAGGCGTTCAATTGCTTGTGCTTAACACGGACAAACAGACCAACAAACAAGGATTCTGCTTAACACTGAGGAGCACTGCAGATCATAGGATTCCAGATACACGAGCCAATGGACAAGCATTATTGGATACTACACAGCACGGATCAAACTTAATGCCACACGGGATCACCACTGTAA
>CM042171.1:4116911-4124411 GCA_023376005.1 Doryteuthis pealeii | reverse complement strand
GAAATACTACAAGCTTCGTTCGGGATTAGAACTCGTATCACCGGGTCTCAAAAGTTATTAGCCCGATTTGAAATGCTACTAGCTTCGTTCGGGAGTTGAACTCGTGTCGCCGTGTCTATTTCCTGTGACGATAACCACTACACACCATGTGCCCACAGTCTACCCAGAAATCATTTATATTCGTACATTGTTCTTCATAAACATAGTCGACGAGTCGCTGGTTTCAGTCGATCTCAATGTTTTAATGGCATCATTGATGGAGGTCGTGTCGCGACCAAGCCCGGATCGAGTAACAACTAGTTTCACCTCATCACCATAAAACAAAGAATAATTTCTTGTGGTGAAGATCTGAAGCTGTAATGGGCCAAGTGTGCGTGCCAAGTGAATTGGGCCATCGCAGTACGGGTTTCAGTGATTGCTTACGAGACAAGTTTGCGTGACAAAGCAGATGGAGAGTGAGGACGTTTAGTTCGGCTGGCATGGAGTGAATATCAGCTAAGTAGCTCTCGGTCGTAAAAGGTCATTGGTGCCGAATCGATTATGATCGGTTGAATGTTGCGCCGGCAAATCTATAAGAATACACAAGATGAGTTCAGGGTTTATTACCATCGAGTGATATTTATCAAGTTAGTTGAATATAAAAGTGAAGTTGATGTAGCGTGTTTTATCTTCCCCTGAAGCTCCTCATTAGTGATCTTGTGCCAGACTAACTTAGAAGTATTAGATATATGTAACGGATGCCTTGTTATATATCACTGACCATTTTAACTGCAAGAATACCGAGGATGTTTTTGCGATTCTCAAACGAAGGACTTTGAGAATCGTGCATAGATGAGAGACTATCAGTAATCAAGCGTTATTGGCATGAGGTTCACGCTACTCTTAATTAAATATACATACTCTATCTATGATATAGAGCACTACTTATTTATACATATAGCTCACATATTATCAATAGCAAATATATATATATATATATATATATATATATATATATATATATATAAGGTTTTTGGATGTTTGTTTTTTAGAAGCATTGTTGAATAAAGTATATATTATTATTTATATTTTTGCTTGAAGGCAATTACAATGCGTATATCGCATAAAATTCGATAATTATAGAAAATAATCATGACAAGTGAATCTTGGCAAAGTCGAAACAGTCTGTATGATTCTACACACCGAACGATCCTTTGCCGAGATTCACTTGTCACGATTATTTTCTATAATTATCGAATGTTATGCGATATACGCATTGTAATTGCCTTCAAGCAAAAATATAAATAATAATAATAATATAAATATATATATATATATATATATATATATATATATATATATATATATATATATATAAGCTAAGTAGCTCTCGAAATAAATTTATTATGGATTACTGTATTGAGTTCTTCCTTTATTGATATATATATTAGTTCTTCCTTTATATATATATATATATATATATATATATATATATATATATATATATATATATATAACATATGATGTTGCGCCGGCAAATCTATAAGAATACACAAGGTGATTTCACAGTTTATTATCATCGGGTGATAGTCATCAAGTTAGTTGACTATAAAAGTAAAGTTGATGTAGTGAGTTTTGATCTTCCCCAGGAGCTCCTCAACAATGATCTTGTGCCAGACTATTAGACAGTATATCTATAAGAATACAGAAAGTTAGTTCAAACTTTATTTACCATCGAGTGATATTCATCAAGTTAGTTGAATATAAAAGTAAAGTTGGAATATGAAAGTCAAAGTGATACCAATTGTAGTTGGTGCACTTGGAATGCACTGAGAATCGAGACCATCTAGAATACTGAACTGGTGCAATCTGCCAAAATACTCAGAAGAGTACTGGAGACCTGAGGAGTCTTGTTGTCACTCAGACTCCAGTAAAGAACCATCCGCTAACCTTGATGTGAAATCTCACAAGGAGTGGTAGCAAACTAGCACGACGAGAATACAAAACTAGACACGAGTGGGTTGGGAAGGTGATCCACTGGGAATTATGCAAAAAATTAAATTTTGACCATACAACAAAATGGTATATGCATAAACCAGAATCTGTTCTTGAGAACGAAACGCATAAAATTCTCTGGGACTTTGAAATAAAAACGGATCGCCTTATCCCAGCAAGAAGACCAGACCTAGTGTTAATTAACAAAAGAGAAAGAACTTGCCAACTGGTGGATTTTGCAGTGCCCGCAGATCAAAGGGTGAAGCTAAAGGAAAATTTTAAAAATGGACAAATATCTGGACCTTGCCAGAGAACTGAAAAATTATGGAATATGAAAGTGAAAGTGATACCAATTGTAGTTGGTGCACTTGGAAGAGTCCCAAAAGGATTGGAAAAGGGTTTGGAAAGTTTGGAAATCAGAGGGAGGATTGAAACCATTCAGAGCACTGCGCTGCTGCAATCTGCCAGAATACTCAGAAGAGTCCTGGAAACCTGAGGAGACTTGCTGTCACTCAGACTGCAGTAAAGAACCATCAGCTAACGTTGATGTGAAAACTCAAAAGGAGTAAATAATAATAATAATAATAATAATAATAATAATAATAATAATAATAATAATAAGAAGAAGAAGAAGAAGAAGAAGAAGAAGGGTCGAACGTACGTGTTGTTTTCTATGTTGAACGCGTTGAAGTGTGTCAGTGCTTTCTCCTTGAGTAAAAATAAAAAAAAATAACAAAATATAACTACGACATATGGTTATGGTTCCTGAAAAGACAGGAAATCTTCTCGTCTCGTCAAATGTCCAAATGCTGTTTTGAATTCTCCCATGATGTTTTTTTCTTTGAATACTAATTGGTATTCAAGTATTACGTGTGATTTCTTTTTTCCTATTCGTGACTTTCGTGAAAATACGGCTTTGGTTTCCGATGTACATTCACATAATATGCTGTAAATATATCAAATGACGACTTGCATAATAATTGGGCTAAACTCCAAATTGGTCAGAAAATTAAAACGGAAAGTTTTTTGGTGGTCCCCCATGACAGTTTTACTACAGTCTATGAATGAACTTTTCGCGAATTGGGTTACGGTTTAAGGATTTGGGGATTAAGTTTTTTTTTATTACGTATTGCTTTAAAAAAAAAACCAAATTACTATACATTTGATGTAGGAAAATATTTAAAAAAAACAAGTTTAATTGAAATTATACATCCCAATACTAACACAAACAACTGAGACTAATGTGTCTACCGTTGGTTCAATAATTAATTTCAATGGTTAATTAAATGCGTAGTAATTTGTTGTTTTTGTTGCTTTTTTAAGCTATACGTAATTAAAAACAACCTTAATCCCCAAACCCCTAAACCGTAACCCAATTCGCAAAAAGTTCATTCATAGATAGTAGTTAGACGGTCATGGGGGACTACCAAAAAAGTTTCCGGTTTAATTTTTCGACTAATTAGCAAGTTTAGCCAATAATTGTTTACCAGCAGGACCAATGGATATACCACAGTATGATAATTTAATTTATACAATGTTTGATATGTTTACTAAGAGCTATTGCTTTTGTTCAATATGTAAAAAGTATAATCTATACAATCAGGACATGTGGACATACCAAAGTATGATAATTTAATAATTACAACGTGTGATATGTTTACTTAAGATATATTGTAAAATAGTTTAATATTTAATAAGCAAAACCTGTGGATATACCATAGTATGATAATTTAATAATTACAACGTTTGATATGTTAACTTAGGATATATTGTATAATAGTTTAATATCTAAAAAGCAACACCTGTGGATATACCATAATATGATAATTTAATAATTACAACGTTTGATGTTTACTTAGGATATATTGTAAAATAGTTTAATATCTAAAAAGCAGAACCCGTGGATATACCATAGTATGATGAATTAATTATTACAACGTTTGATATGTTTACTTAAGAGCTATTGCGAAATAGTTCAGTATGTAAAAAGTATAATCTATAATAGCAGGACCTGTGGATATACTACTGTATGATAATTTAATTATTATAATGTTTGATATGTTTACTTAAGAGCTGTTACTTTAGTTCAATATGTAAAAAGTATTATAATCTCATTTTATTTCTCTCTCCCCCCTCTCTTTCTCTCTCTCTCTCTCTCTCTCTCTCTCTCTCTCTCTCTCTCTTCTTTGCTTTCTATCTTCCTTTTCATCTTTTCATTATATACGGTTAAAACAGATTAGCGTTATCGCCTTAGAGCGCTCACCCTTTTTCTCTATACACTTCCTTCACTCTCTTTCTTTCTTTCTCTCTTTCTTATTATACTTTTCTCTGTGGCATAACCTTTCATCCCTTTATTTCTTCATGATAAAGAGACAACACTCACGAGAAGAAAGAATTCGGCGGATAAGCGACACGAGATAATCAAGATTTACATTTTTGCATTTCATCTTGGTTTATTTGGACGGTATCATTTTTAAACAGATTGCTGCAAGTTGCTAACGGTCGGAAGATTAAGGAACAAGTGTATTAATAAATATAGATTCATTTTCCTCATAGAACCAAAGGTAGCTAGTTCCGATCCCAGCTGGGGGTAGCCTGCTATGTCTAGCCAGACTGAGGATACATGATGCGTCGAAACACTGTGGATGACTGACTGAGCGATGACTATATATATATATAAACGTTCTCAAAAAATCTTTTTTAAAAACTTTTTCGTAAATTCTCTGTATTTTGACCAAAACGGTCAAAATACAGAGAATTTACGAAAAAAGTTTTTAAAAAAGATTATTTGAGAACGTTTTATATATATATAAAACATATCAAACATTTTACCCTGAAGAAGGCTGGGTTTTTTTTGTATGCGTAAATATTCTATAATTTTCTATTATTATTATTTAGAATAAAAAATAGAATACATGTGTACATGACACAACTCCGGCCGAAACATGTGGTTGTTAACTCAAATTAAGTCCAATTTTATCTATTCAACATTTTCTTTCCTTGATTTATTTATCCTTTCACATATGTCGGATTCATTTCCATTTTCACTTACACACACACAAATACCACACACACACACAACATCACACACACACACAACATATATATATATTATAATATATATATATTAATATATATATATATATATTATATATATATATATATATATATATATATATATATATATATATAATATATATAATATAATATATATATATTAATATATATTATATATATATATATATATGGGGGGAAGCGCGTGTGTAATGGTTAACGTCATGGGAAATGAACTCGTCGCCCCGTGTTCAAATCCTGGATGTGGTAATTGCATTTCACTTAGCGCTAATATCTTGGAAAGGTATGAATCCTACTCTCTTTCCAGTTATGGGTAAATAGTAGGGTTGACTGGGCTCTTTAACCTGGTTAGGCAACTGGTCTAGGAGAAGGAAAACTCTGAATTCAAACTGTCGAACTACGCTTAAGAAATTGACCTTGTGTCACATCCTGCTCGTGCAGAGGGGTTGGTAAATACATATATATATATATATATATATATATATATATATGTGTGGTGTGTGTGTGTGTGTGTGTGTGTAAGTTAAGAGTAAGGAAATGAATCCGACAGTATATGCATAGATAAAAGGGTATGAAAACACACTTTGTTGTTAAAATGAATATATTTTTTTATATCTTTTTCCCCGAAGGAACATGACGTAGCGAAAGAACGTGATGTAGCGAAAGAGCGAGACACAACAAATGAACGAGACAAAGCGAACGCACGGGATACACGCTTTTTGGGAAAATTAATACTTACAGTTTGAATTCAAATTATTTTCTATTTCTCTCTTGAAGAATCCGGTTAAAACCTTTTACATCTAAAAACGGATCTAATTAACATTATGCTCTGATGATGATTTTTTATAAATCGAAATATTGTCAATATTAGCTATGAAAATGATATTTTAAGAATATATTCATTTTACCAACAAAGTGTGTTTTTCATACCCTTTTATCTATCTATCTATATATCTATCTATATATATATATTATATATATTATATATATGTATTTTGGAAAAGGTGACTTACCGGTGAAGATGTCACATGGTTAGTTGATGCAAAATTCAGAAAGGTAAGACAGTGATATAACAAATAAAAGTGGTCAGTACGTTAGTAGAGCAAATTTATTGTAATTCAGGTACAAGTCATAACCTACTCGAGTTTCACCATAATGACCGTCAGGGATAAATCCACTGGATTAATCAAGATATTGATTAATTGCAGTCGATTACACGTGTAATAATTATATTAGCGAAAGACACACACGTGTAATCGACTGCAAATTAATCAATATCTTGATTAATCCAGTGGATTTATCCCTGACGGTCACTATGGTGAAACTCGAATAGGTTATTACTTGTACCTGTATTACAATATATATATATATATATATAGTGTGTGGTGTGTGTGCGTTTGTGTGTGTATATATATATATATATATGTATATATATATATATGTTTATATAGATAAAGGGTGGATTACGGGTGAATATGGGCACGATCGTTGGAGGTGCACAGAATCCAGGGGTTAAGTCCGCGATAAAACAAATACAAAGTGCTCAATACAAAGTAGAGCAGATTTATTAAAGAAATGGATACAACAGAAACCTACTCGAGTTTCACCATTACGATCTTCAGGGTTAAATCCATTGAATTCATCAGGTTACCGATTAATTGCAACCGATTACACGTGTGTTCATTGAATAAGATGTTACGTTACAGTAGGACCTACTGTAACGTAATTCAGTCAATTCAGTGGATTTAACCCTGAAGATCCTAATGGTGAAAATCGAGTAGGTTTCTATTGTATCCATTTCTTTAATATATATATATATATATATATATATAATATTATATATAATATAATAATAAGATGCGTATGATTGGATAAAATGTGTGACCAGTTAACGCGTACGCAACCTTTATGCAGCCCATAAACACTCTCACACATTCAATTCACCTTCACATACACACACACATCATTTTATCCAATCATACGCATCCCATGTCTATTGAATTTTTTGAAATTTTTTGTAATTTTTTCGATTTTCCTTACATTTGAAACATCTTCACCTGATGATTGCATCGCATGAAACCAATATGGTTGTGATTGTTCCTTTGTCACCTAAGAAATAGATATGTAAAACTTTATATATTTATCTTATTATATTATATACAGCTGTATTTTATATTGAGCACTCTACAATAATACTGCCTTTGGTACACCATTCCAGCAAAAGCTGAAACAGTGACCATCTCACACTATAGTATATATATATATATTCCTCAGATGGAGTATTGACAATCCAGGCATCAATATTTTAGTATGTCTTTCATCTTAAATTCAGTTGCTTTTCATCACAACTATTCAGATTGTCAGTCTGTGACCATTAGTAAACAAGTAGAGATATTACCCTTATTTTATTCATCAATCTTTTCATGAAGCATTGTCAATGATTATAAATTC
>CM042171.1:4096911-4106911 GCA_023376005.1 Doryteuthis pealeii | reverse complement strand
ACTTTCCATGGAATATTACAGAAAGCCCGCGAAATACGCGAAATCACATGGGACCTGGTTGGCTCTCAGTTTTCAGCTTGGACATTAGGCAGATAAGGCCTTAGCTGGAGCTCACTGAACACGCGCGTTATGTTAGTTAGAGAAATATGTTTAGTTAAGTAAATAAAGGTTTAAATAAATAATATGGTTTTGTGGTTGATAAGTGTCTTGGCAACAGGACTGACTTAGAGGAGGAAATGAATCAAGAACGACCAACCAGCAAGAACAGAGAAATAGAAGCATGGAGAAGTCCAGACGCTAGAAGAACGTAAGATACCAAAGATGAGCAGAAGAATGATAGAAGTAAGAAAGGAAAAAAGAGTATACAACATCCAGTTCGACGCAAATGTTCGCTGGTTTCTAGTACAACGTAATCTCTGTTTTCATTATGAAGATGAAACACAACTGCCCTGCGGTGTGGAAAGGCAGGCCTTAGATAATAATTAACAGACCACTGCATCCAACATCCAGGCCAACCATGCCCAATGCTACCACTCACGATCAGGAGGTTGCGAGTTCAGTCTCTGTAGTCACTCCCTACAGGTTAAGCCATTAAAATATTCGTAGGTTTGTCAATGCCAAAGCCATTCTTGTAGAAGAAGGTAAGTTGTACTATTTAATCCATAGGTTAGAGTATGAGTGGGTTCATACCTTTTCCAAGGGTATTAGTCAGAAAGTGAGCGTAATAGATCAACTGGAGTTCGATCTCACTTAAAACAATGTGGAAATCCAGTACGTTAGCCATTACATAATTGCCAACACCTCTGCACGAACCGAGCAGGATGTGACATAAGTGGTATTACCTGTTAGGGTTCCTGCTATGGTCTAAATAGAAAAAATGAATTTGTTTTTAAAAAATCAAATTTATTTTTTTAAATATAAAAAATGAACCAAACAAAGCGTCTTTGGCATAAATAACCCAACAAGTGTTGACATGCCACAAAATCTAACCCACTGACTAATCTGACAACCAGCCAGGATGTGTCTCAAGGTCACTTTCTTAAGCGGAGTTTAACAGGTTAAAATTCAGAGTTTTGCATCGTCTAGACTGGTTGCCTAACAAAGTTTAAACACTATTCGAATACGTGTTATAGTGTCAATGGTTACGACCAAAACTATTACATCACGCGCAATTACGCAACAGGGAATCACCCATTGTTACATAATCATAATCAGCTTATGATTTATGTACGTACCTGTAGTTAGAATATTTTAAATAGGGCCAGTTAGATTTATAATGACGGGGTCCAATGGAAAGTTACTTGCCGGTTATTGACGGGTAGTAATCTTCGACTTGACCCATTGAAAGCGCGCGATTGAGCACCGTAAGAATAAAATTTAGTTTAGTCAATGCGACCCGATTTGTGAGGAGCACAAACGCTATTGTCGCCGCTCTGAGTTGGCATCGCTCCCACGGTGGAATTATGGGCTGGGTTCTGTAGATAAAGCTTTATCAAAGAAACAACCAATTCTTGTTAAGTAATTTAAAAACAAGATATGACAGCCCGGAGAGATCAACAAAGAGAATCAACCCCCAGCAGAAGCCCTGAAGAGAAGTCAGCCCAGAGAAAATAGGCGACGAGTTAGAACCAGTAGAAGCAGTAAGCAGCTAGTCAACAAGCAGAATGTATAAAGTAAGAACCATCATCATATCATCTCTACATATCTAATCTATCGTATCTCTGTCTGTCTGTCTGCCTCTCTCTCTCTCTCTCTCTCTCTCTCTCTCTCTCTCTCTCTCTGTCTGTCTGTCTCTCTCTGTCTGTCTGTCTGTCTCTCTCTCTGTCTCTCTCCGTTTATATACCCGATGGGTATGCTTTTGTGTATATATATATATGTGTGTGTATGAATTTGTATATATATATATATATATATATATATATATATATATATAAGGTTAAATTATTATTATTGTTGGAGAATTTATTATAGAGGGCTCAATTACTTATGTAAGAGCTTTATTTATTTATAATTATAAAGTCGGTCTTACCATTGGTTTCTGAATAACACTTTTTCGGTGTTATTCGTCTTCAGAGGCGTTTGACTTTTCAATAACCGAAAAAGTGTTATTAAGAAACCAATGGTAGGACCGACTTTATAATTATATATATATATATATATATATATATATATATATATATAACCACATGGTTCCTAGATCGATACTGGCCCTCGCCAACTCAGCGAATGAGTAGCACAGGGGTCTATGCGGTAAAGTGAGGAGCTGATGCTAAAATAATGTCCTTGGTCTAGCGCTATTGAAAAGGGGATAGACTCTCTCGCTGTCTGGCTGATACCGACATTAGGCCGCCCCGACGACTTTACTTACTTACTTTATATCCTGTAACAAAGATTAATATGCGGGTACTTCCATATAAAATGATCCAGGTTAGGTCATCCACCATATATATATATATATATATATATATATATATATATATATATATATATATATATATATATATATATATATATATATATATATATGGTAGAGCGTCCGGCTAGAAACCACAAGGTTCCTAGTTCGATACCGGTCCCCGCCAACTCACCGTATGAGTAGCCCAGGGATCTGTGCGGTAAAGTAAGGAGCTGATGGTAGGTGTGGCGCTCCACCTCAGATGCTAAAACAATCTCCTTGGTCTAGCCCTATTGAAAAGGGGATAGTCTCCCTCGCTGACTGGCTAATACCGACTTTAGGCCGTCCCGTCGACTTACTTTTTACTACTTATATATACATATATATAAATATATATATATATGAGTATGGGTTTATATATATATATGTTTTAGTATACATTTATATTGTTGAAAGTTGAAGGTGGTATGGTGGTATGAAGTGAAACTTGGGCGTGAGATATTTTAAGTGAAAAGAGGCTGCTCAGACCACAGTTCACTATGTTAGCAGTCGCGGAGTTAGTCCAGTGGCATGGGAAAGTCCGAGACGACTGGGCTGCCGATCTGCTGCAGGGTGCTGTCTCAGGTAGTATTGAGTCACGTCAAGAGAGGCAAGCCTCCCGGGAAGCCCCAGCACTTGCACCGAAGCGCCAGCCTGTGTTGGGAATGTATGTGAGTAGTATGTGCCCCAATCCTACTTGCTTTCAAACTGTAAAGATCGGAAGACTGTCGACAGGCCTATACACTAGCAGAAGGAAAGGGGGCAACCAAAATGGCTCACAATTTTATTTTGTTTACAGTTTTTTTCAGTTTCTTGGGGATCTTTTGTTTTTCAATGTTACCCCAACCCCTCCATCCCACGTAAATGATCCAATGAAATCCAAATGAAAATGGGTTAAGTCTTAGAGCGAAAAAGGTATTTTGGTGAATCATGGGCTGGGTTCTGTAAATAAAGCTTTATCAAAGAAACGACCAATTCTTCTTAAGTAATTTAAAAACAAGAGATGACAGCCCGAAGAAATCAACAAAGAAAATCCATCCCCAGCAGAAGCCCTGAAGAGAAGTCAGCCCAGAGAAAATGTTAGAACCAGTAGAAGCAGTAATCAGCGAGTCAACAAGCAGAATGTAAAAAGTAAGAACTATCATCATATCATCTCAACATATCTCATCTATCGTCTCTCTGTCTGTCTGTCTGTCTGCCTATCTCTCTCTCTCTCTCTCTCTCCTCTCTCTCTCTCTCTCTCTCGTTTATATACCCGATGCTGAACGAGTATATGAATATACGTAAATGATCCAATGAAATCTAAATGAAAATGGGTTAAGTCTTAGAGCGAAAGAGGTATTTTGGTGAATGTAGGCTGTGTAAGAAAATAAAGCAATATTTTATTTTTGAATGGATCGGTCAGCGAGTGAACCTAACTAGATAGATCCATGTAGTAGTATGACCAGTTTTGACACCCTTCCCCCCAACTCAAAAACTTCCGGCTATATGCCGAGCCGTGTACACATTCATTATATATATATATATATATATATATATATATATATATATATATATATATATATGAAATATATATCTTTTTTTGAAAATGAAATAGAGATTTGACTGCAGTTTGAATAATGTTTACTGGTTCCGCTGTCCAGACCGCCAACCGTTATGCCACCCTTCAATTTCATGTTTGCCTCATCTACTGTATATTCACTTAGAACGTGTTTATTAAGTTTGGTATGATAGAATTTAATTATTGGGAAAAATATCGCAGATTGCTGGTACCACCAACAACGGATTTAGTATCAACGAAATTTAATATTCTATGTACAAACCAGAAAACAAATATAAAACGTCTCAGATTGGGAAACAAAAAATAAAAAAATAAAAAAAAAAAAATAAAAAAAACAAAAAACAAACAAAAACAAAATTAAACAAAATAAAAATCAAATCAAAATTAAACGAACAACGAATAATGTAGACATAAACTTACTTGTCTCGTCAATTATTCATCTATTTCCGGTTTTTAGCTTTCGTTTTACGTGACGCATGCGTAGTGCTAACACTAATGGCTACCTCTCTCCATAAATTATCTCGGCTGCTGACATTCGTCGATGGCAAGTTCCTTTCATGAATGGAATGTTCTTTTTTTCTTTTATTTCTTTTTTTTTCTTCTTTTTTTTCTTTTGTTGTTCGAACTCATTAAACCAGAAAACAGAAAATCAGACGACGAAGAGATTGTGACAAGGAAGATAATTTCTCAAGTGTGGACGAGTATTATCATTGAGAGACAGGTACCAAAGAAGACAAGTGTTCAGACATAGAGGTGACGAGCAGACTAACCCGGCGTTGTCCGGTATTTAAAAATCTAAACATAAATCTCTTATCTATACTTATATCGGTTATTTCCTATAATTCTAATATAAACAAGAGGGAAACCACTCTTGACTTATAAATCATTTATTTATTTATTAATCTATTAGGAAAAAAGAAGACGGTATTATATTTAGGGTTACGGTTTAGGGTTACGGTTAGGGTTAGGGTTTACGGTTAGGTTTTAGGATTAGGGTTAGGGCTTAAGGTTTGGGTTAGGGTTAGAGTCAGGGTTTAGGATTAGTTTAATGCGAAAATAAATAAATAAATTATTTATCAGTCAAGGGTGGTTCCCCTTTGTTTTTGTTAGACTTCTAGGAAATAGCCCTAATATCTATTAATAATATCAAATACCAGGGGTCAAATATAAAAACTCTCATTTTTTAAAAAAATATCAATACCAGGGGTCATAAATTAAAACTCTTAAATTTTTTTTGTAAAGCGAATGCAAGACAAAATTATTTTAGTAACAGAGTGGTGAATACATGGAATAAACTACCATCATCAATAGTGAATGCCCTGAATGCTCTAAACTCCTTTAAGGCAATGTTAGATAATCTGTGGAAAGATTATAAATATTCTGTGGAATTAAGATGAATGTTAATAAATAACTGCTGACAGGTCTCAAATCTAATATATTACCTGAAAAGAATTTATAATAATGGAGATTCGGTATCAATTTGTCTGTAACCGAAATTACGTACTGTTTACGTCACATTGCCCAAAATTGCCAATACATAGAGCAAAGAACAATTAATATTAATAAAATAAATAATTGCTGTTATTTTTACTCTTGCCCTTTTTTCAGTAACAAGAATTTAATTTTTTTTTTAAATACAAATGAATAGATACCAATGATTTTGTGTTAAATTTATGTGTAAAATATTCAAAATAATTATTTGATTGATAATTAGTAGATGTGTTGGCGTTTTTTGATATAGTTATTTACTAAGCTTAGCTTAGATGAGGCACAGGGCCAGAAGTATGGGGCGCCCAGTGAGAATCGAACTCACTAACAATGGCCATCGAATCTAGCTTGCTAACCATTACACGACGTTTTTTGATATAGTTATTTACTAAGCTTAGCTTAGATATGGCACAAAGCCAGAAGTATGGGGCTCCCAGTGAGAATCGAACTCACTAACAATGGTTTGCGAATCGAGCTTGCTAACCATTACACCACGTGAGGTGCCCCACGTTTTTTGATATAGTTATTTTCTAAGCTTAGCTTAGATATTGCACAAGGCCAGAAGTATGGGGCACCCAGTGAGAATCGAACTCACTAACAATGGTCTGCAAATCTACCTTGCTAACCATTACACCACGTGAGGTGTCCCATGTTTTTTATATATAGTTATTTACTAAGCTTAGCTTAGATATGGCACAAGGCCAGAAGTATGGGGCTCCCAGTGAGAATCGAACTCACTAACAATGGTCTGCAAATCTACCTTGCTAACCATTACACCACGTGAGGTGCCCCACGTTTTTTTGATATAGTTATTTACTAAGCTTAGCTTAGATATGGCACAAGGCCAGAAGTATGGGGCACCCAGTGAGAATCGAACTCACTAACAATGGCCAGCGAATCTAGCTTGCTAACCATTACACCACGTTTTTTTTTATATAGTTATTTACTAAGCTTAGCTTAGATATGGCACAAGGCCAGAAGTATGGGGCACCCAGTGAGAATCGAACTCACTAACAATGGCCAGCGAATCTAGCTTGCTAACCATTACACCACGTTTTTTTATATAGTTATTTACTAAGCTTAGCTTAGATATGGCACAAGGCCAGATTATGGGGCTCAGCAACTGGCTAAACACAACTGAACTCGTACCCAAGATAGCTGGTACTTATGAGATTAAAAAATAGTCCATTCGTGTATTTGGGTGATTCCATTCCTTGAGTCTGGATTGGTTGCTTGGTTTCTATGATGTTATGAGGCTTCATAAATACTCTGGAATTCTGCAGTGGGATTGCAACAAGGTTAGATCTGTATTGAGTTACGGCTACTTGTTGCATTGTGTTATCAATTTGACGGTAATTGGAACTTAGTATTAAGGGGCCGGGTTAGCTCAGTCGGTAGCGCGTTCGGCTAGAAACCACAAGGTTCCTAGTTCGATACCGGTCCTCGCCAACTCAGCGTGTAAGTAGCACAGGGATCTGTTCGGTAAAGTAAGGAGCTGATGGTAGGTGTGGCGCTCCACCTCAGACGCCAAGAACAATCTCCTTGGTCTAGCCCAATTGAAAAGGGGATATACTCCCTCGCTGACTGGCTGATACCGACTTTAGGCCTCCCCGACGACTTGACTTTTTTTTAATGATTATTCTACAGGAACAAGCGTATTAATATATACATTAACAAAGATATAACAGAGAAATTAGAATTTAAAAAAAATATATATTCATTGTTTTTCTTATAAAAAAAATAACAATCAAAATGGCTTATTATTTTCTATTCACTCACCTTTAAGGGTATTGTGTAGATTTAGTGAGTCAGAATAAGACATCTATATTTATATATAGGGCAGTTATGCGTATCTGTATGCCCGGATGAAACTATGAAAATAAAACAATTAGAGACAAAGTAAATACATATACACATTCACTAACACCGGGGCTTGGTTTTTGAGCAAAGATTATGAAGATTTGATTTAAATTCATGAAGATATCTAAAAAAATAATTCTGATATACACCAACCTCTATCCATTATCGTAAATAACACTTACTTCACTTTTCAAGAACGGACATTCAAACAGATAAAGGGCCTGCCGATGGGATCTAGTCTATCGGGCCTGCTGGCTATCAACTACATGGACAGACTTGAGCGCCAAGCACTTGACTATTGCCGCTCTTGTGCCTTCTTCACCAGATACATAGATGATATACTCATCCTCACATCTTCCTATGAAGAAGCCAACAAAATCACAACAACATTCAACAACATAGACAAAAACATACATTTCACCATAGAACACCCTGACTGCACAGGAGCGTTATCACTGTTGGATTTCCGGCTTAAAATATTAGATAAGGGTGGAATCCACACCGAATTCTACAAAAAAACCGGCCAGCAGGGACTTGTTCGTCCACCACAAATCGGCCCTTCCCCTTGGTGCAAAGACCGGATACATAAAGAACGAACTTACCCGTATCCGGAACAAATGCAGCAGGAGGCAGGACCAGATCACACACACCACACACTTCATGTCCATACTGAAGGCCAATGGTTACCCCACTTCAGTCACAAAGCGACTGAAACCAACAGAAGGTCGAAAAAGCCACATCACTTCTAACACCTGCTTTCTAAGGCTACCACATTTCAACGAGAGTATAACCGCAGCAATACGCAAGGCGATCCGGAAGGAGGGCCTGGACATACAACTCGCCCATTACGGACCTTCACTTCGGAGACAACTCTCCAAGAACCAACATAGGAACACCAATAATTGCACACTGGCGAACTGCCCTATCCGCGACACAGGTATGTGCCATGAATTTAATGTAGTATACCGCACACAATGCGAAAAATGCAACCATTTCTACATAGGCAGCACCACCAGACCACTACACATTAGGATCAAAGAACACTTACACACACAAGCATCCACATTCCGCAAACACTTAAGTGCAACAACACGGAGAGAAGCATCACAGTCAAAATAGAGGCCAAAGAAAGAAATCTGGGTAACCTCCGAATTAAAGAGGCATTATTAATAGCTAAACTGCACCCAGGGATCAATAGCAGAACCGAACTCAGCGCAGAGTTCATAATACAATAAACCCACAATCAACGCGCACACATACATGTATATGCACTCACACACACACACACATACAACATACACCCACTTATGCAATAGAGAATTTATAACGCAACGAATCTACTATGAGAAGACAAACGAAAAAACACGCACCCACGTCAACAGACCAGTATACACACACTCGAGCTAATGCACTAGTCATTTAACAAATAGGATTTACTCTGATCACTGATATATTTGACTAGATAATTGACTTTACATTAAAGAATATGAATTCCCTTGCTAATCTCCTAATAATTAATTCATGTGACCAGGCCGTGAATGAAACGTATATATGAAACATGTATAATAATAATAATAATAATAATAATAATAATAATAAAAATAATGAAAAAAAAAAAAAATAAGATAAATGTAATATTAACAACAAAACTAAATAGAACCAGACAGGCTCTATAATCACAATTTTAATAAAATTAACTTCATTCTAATCCCCTAAATCCACACACATACACACATATTAACGTATATGAAGAAGGCATGCACGTAAATAGAACACACTTGCCCTTAACCTTAACCCCTAAAACAAATCAGCGGAATCTAAAATCATAATTCTTGATAGATATTAGTTTTATTCTAAAATCATAATTCTTGATAGATATTAGTTTTATTCTAACCTTCTAAAACTCAACCCAGCACACACTAGAAATACATTTACAAGAACAAAACAAGTAAGAGATTAAATATATATATGTAAAATAATAATAATAATAATAATAATAATAATAATAATAATAATAGAAAAAATAAATAAATAAATAAATAAAACAATTCATAAAATAAATAGATAAATGGATATATACTAAAAACGAATAAATAAATAAATTAAAATTAAAAATATATATAATATATATATATAAAAAAAATAACTAATAAAATAAATAAATAAATAAATAATAAAATAAAAAGTAAATAAAACAAAATAATTTGAAATGAAATAAGATAAATATAATGCTAAAAAATAAAAAACAAAGCAGAATAGAATCTAGCAGACTCTATAATCGCAATTTTTAATAAAATTAAGTTCATTCTAAGCTCCTAAAACCAACACACACACACACACACACACACACACACACACACACACATATATTAATGTACATGTACAAAGCACACACACTATAAATAACACACACATACATTAATGTACAGAAATAGGCATACACGCCCACATATAACACACACACACACACACACACACTCATGGTGTTAGGACTGACCAAATACGCCGCACACACACACAACAGGCTACAGGCCACCTGATAGACAGTAAATCCACACACCCGCACCCATAAACAATCAAGCAATATCTGGAATGTTAGTCTCAGACACATAGCAATAAAAAAGAGATCAGATGATCCTGTTAATAAGCAAACAAAC
>CM042171.1:4051911-4081911 GCA_023376005.1 Doryteuthis pealeii | reverse complement strand
AAAAAGTTTACAAATAAATAAATACCTACGATTTTGTGTAAAATTGATGTGGAAAATATTCAAAATAATTGTTTGATTATTACATGCACACAACATTTTATTTGAGAGGGACGGGGCTCAGTTTTCATTTCAAATTGTTTAATTTTTATTTTTTTACTCCTTTAATAAATATGAGGATTTTGCTTACTTATGATACAAACTCTCTGACATTGAATTTTTAACTCCCACCCTCTCCGGAAATGTATTTCAAAAACTGATCTTTACGACGCCCGGAGGGTGTTTTCTGTTGCTAGTACTTACAAGCCTATAAGCATACATATATATTGCGTGTGCATGTGTGAGAGTATATTTTCTATTGATATATAACGGGTCAAATCGATAGGATTTGTCTTACTTATGATACAAACCCTCTGACATTGAATGTTTAACTCCCACCCTCTCAGGCAATGTCTTTCAAAAACCTATTTTTACATCGCCCGGAGGGAGTTTTATATTTTGCTAGTTAATTAAAAAGAAAATCATGGAAGATGCCAGCCCAAGATTAAAGAGGATTATAAATTTTAAAAAAAAGAAATTAGTTTGATTATTTTTTAATTGGTGAATTATGACAGAAAGTTTATCAGTGACGAGAAAATAAAATAAAAGACAAATTGAATTAAAGATTTGAAGAATTGTTTGTTTTTTTTGTTGTTTTTTTTTTTCAATAATATGTACGTGGTATGTCCAGAATGATCGTATTCTTCGATGTGAGGTGTGTCGTCCACTACGAGTTAAAATCGACAGAACTCGACCATTTTTTGAAATTGGAAGCTCAGATTTTGGGGATTGTCTAACGTTAGCATAATCCACACAAAATTTCAGTAAAATCTGAAGATGGTGGATGACCTAGACTGGATCATTTTACATGGAATTACCCATATATTAATCTTTGTTACAGGATATAATTAGGTATTAACTATGAGAAGTTAACTAAAAGTTTACAAATGAATAAATACCTGCGATTTTGTGTAAAAGCACAGCGAGCTAAAAACTCGACCATTTTTTGAAATTGGAAGCTCAAATTTTAAGGATTATCTAACGTTAGCATGAAGAAGAAGTGAATTCATCGGCGCGGCCTAATGTCGGTATCAACCAGATAGCGAGGGAGTCCATCCCCTTTTCACTTGCGCTAGACCAAGGAGATTATTTTAGCATCTGAGGTGGAACGCCACACCTACCATCAGCTCCTTACTTCACCGCACAGATCCCTGTGCTACTCATACACTGAGTTGGCGGGGGCCGATATCGAACTAGGAACCTTGTGGATTCTAGCCGAACACTCTACCGACTGAGCTAAACCGGCCTTCACAACGTTAGCATAATCCACACAAAATTTCAGTAAAATTGGAAGATGGTGGATGACCTAGACCGGATCATTCTACATGGAATTACCCACATATTAATCTTTGTTACAAGATATCATTAGGTATTAACTATGACCAAAATCATACGAAGAGTAAAATCAGTGATGAAAAAAATAAGATAATGACAACTAATGGCATTTTTGTAACTGTCATTTGAATTAAGTTTAAACCTGTATCAATTTTTCTCCAATAATCGCAATTTTGGTCGATACATTTTTGTAAACTCATGTCATACCAATTTGTTGTGATGTCGTTTAAGAAACTCCCTACACCATTTGCGGACGTTTTTGACATCCATTCACGACTTAACACTTGGCAGTTGCGTCAAGGAGTACCTCCATCATATCGACTGCTAAGCCAAGACTACAACAAACAAACAACAGTGTTACTAAACAGTGTTACTACAACAAACAATAATAGCTGCACGAACAGTTTCCCTATATTCCCAGCGCTTTGGAATTCTTACATTTGGGATTAGCCTCGTACAATGACGGACAGATAATCAACTATTATCTATTTACAAAATGCTACAGTGCTGACCTCCTGTATAAAAATATAAATATATATCTGTCAAAAATTTAAGCCCACTCCATTTAGATATTTATGCAATATGATTTTGAGCTCGATATTCGGAATACACTAAGGTAATCTGACCATTGGCTATATAAATGAGAGTAACCTCCCCTTGTTTCTTTCACTTTGTGGAAGCTTTACGTTTTGGTCAGACATTTTTATTTCAACGTAAATCTACACTGAAAATACGAGTTTGTTCGAATCAATAGTGAGAAATTGTTTATTGTAATAACATGTACGATGTATGTCAGAAAAGTTCCAGAATGATCGCATTCTTCGATGTGAGGAGCACTGTCCACTGCGAGTTCTTGCCACAGGGCCAGACGATCAACCAACATGTCTATAAGAAGTATAGAGATGTAAGCATGCGACGCATGCCTGGCTTACCCTATCCGAGAAAAACAGCGTTCTTTCTTTCTTTCCTCTCCCATGGCGAGTGTCATAAGCTTATAGTATCTAATTATGATGAGTTTTTTTATTGTAAACAATATGTCTATATCTCTTTGCATTGACGACTGCTCGATTGTCACGGCCAGAATAAACATATGTTGACAGTAAAAACCAGACACGACTGGGTTGGTAAGGTGATCCACTGGGAATTATGCAATAAATTTAATTATGACCAGACAACAAAATGGTATATGCATAAACCAGAATCTGTTCTTGAGAACGAAACACTGGGACTTTGAAATAAAAGCGGATCACCTTATCCCAGCAAGAAGACCAGACCTAGTGTTGATAAACAAAAAAGAAAGAACTTGTCAACTGGTGGATCAACTGGTGGATTTTGCAGATTTCACAGGGTGAAGCTAAAGGAAAATGAAAAAATGGACAAATATCTGGATCTTGCTAGAGAACTGAAAAAGTTATAGAATATGGAAGTCAAAGTGATACCAATTGTAGTTGGTGCACTTGGAACAGTCCCAAAAGGATTAGAAAAGGGTTTAGAATGTTTGGAAATCAGAGGAAGGATTGAAACCATTCAGAACACTGCACTGCTGCAATCTGCCAGAATACTCAGAACAGTCCTGGAGATCTGAGGAGACTTGTTGTCACTCAGACTCCAGTGAATAACCATCAGCTAACGCTGATGTGAAAACTCAAAAGGAGTAAATAATAATAACATTTTAATGACATGTCCACCCATCAAGGGTTATTTTATGCCTAGAAGTTAGGGAATTCCGTTCATTGTTTGTTCATATTTACATTTTTTGTGTATTTGCTTTATCATTTTTTCTTTCTCCGGAATCGAATACGAATAATTCTTAAACTGATAGATGAATGGCTGGCTGGTTGGTTGGAATTTTACGGCATGTCAAGCCTTGTTGGGTTATTTTATGTCAAAGATGTTTCGTTTGATTGATGTTTGTGACTCAATTATTTTATATATTTTGGTTGGTTGGTTGGTTGGATTTTACGGCATGCCAACCCTTGTTAGGTTATTTTATGCCGAAGATATTTTGTTTTATTCATTCTTGATGGGTATTCAAATGTTCTTCTTTTTTCAAACTCAGTTTTTTTTTTAAACAAATAAATACGCCGACGAATTTAAGCTCTGACAAACCAGAGAAATTGGATCACTTCCTTGGTGCATATTGCATAGTGGAGCGGTCATGTTTTACTGTAATGACAGCAAGCAAAATGGCGAAATTAGGCTCACGCATTGATCACGTGACCCCAAGAGTGCCATTTATAAGTACGCATGCACGGAAGTTAGTGGGACAACAATAAAGTTTTGTTATGGTGAAAGTGCGGATAATTTTTGACTAACCCTCGTATTTGATACATTAGTGGCTTTGACGTATTACTACTACTAGTGGAGGTGCGTGTGTAATATATATATATATATATATATATATATAATATATTAATATCTAATGAGTCAGACGAAGCCTAATGAGTCACGAAAACTAATAGTAGGTTCGTCTGACTCATTAGATTACTTTTATTATTGGCTCTACTTAGGGTATCGAGCACTTTTTACTATTAGTTTTCTCCTAGCGGTTATATGAATATATATATATTATATCTTATGATACACAAATATACATATAAATTGTTTTTTTTCTTTTGGCCAAATACTGACCAATAGATTATTTTTTTTTGCTTACGAATATCTTGGTCCTTTCTTTTTTTCAAAAATTTTTTTCTCCCCGGTTGATGTTTGGTAGTATATTTTAACAATCAAACTTTCTGCTGGTTTTTTCTCTCCGCAAGGATCTACCAAGCACGCTTGGTATATTAAATATATATATATACACACAATATATATATATATAGTATAATATACTAATATATATATTATATATATATATTATATATATGGTGTTTAGGAAATGGACTCGTCGACGGCGAGTTCAAATCCTGAGCCGAAGCGTTTGCATTTCACATAGCACTAATACCATTTGTATGAAATTCCACACTACTTCCTCCGTCCAAGCGAAGATAAATAGATAGGGGCGAACTGAGCTCTTTAATCTGGTTAGGCAACCAGACTAGCAGAAGGAAAAATCTAATTACCAAGTTTGGTTTATCGGACGAACAGAGGGGATATGATTGAAGTCTACAAATATACACATGGATTTTATCAACGAACTTGATCTACTAAACATGCTCAAAATATCAATACCAGGAGTGTTGAATACTTAGATATAAGGTTTGCTCTAATTCCCTACGGATTTATAGACTGGCCTAAGTCACATGGTCTATTACTTCGCCAATCACTAACCATACTGCGTGGTGATACACTAACTTTAAACCCCCACACTGGACATAATTTTCTAATTGCATCTCATTTAAACTGTTGCTCAAACTTTTTGTTAAACTTTTAAACTGTTGCTCAAAATGGAAATTTTGTGAATCCATTTCTACAAATATATCCATAGTTTTTTATTCAACAAACTTTGATCGCTAAACATGCTCCAAATATCAATACCAGGGCGTCATTACAATAAGAAGGTCTTTAAAAAACATTTGTTAAAGCAAATGCAAGACAAAATTATTTTTGAGTAAAAGTTGGTATAGATGAAAGTAAACTACTCATCATCAAAGTGAATGGCGCCCATCTCTAAGCTCCTTAAGGCAATGTTAGTAATCTTGGAAGACGAGTAGAATATTTCTGTGAATTAAGATGAATGTTTATAGAAAAGCTGACAGGTCCAGACCTAATATACTAGCTCGAAAAAGATATTATTATTATTATTATTATTATTATTATTATTATATTATTATATTATTATTCAAAGTCCGCTTAAGAAATTGACCTTGTGTCACATCCGCTCGGCAGAACGTTTGGTAAATACACACACACACACACAAATATATATATTATTATTATAAATATATATATAGTATATATGATCATATATGTATATATTATAATATAATAAGATTAAATATATTAAAGATTACATATCTATTATTAGTGACAAAGAACCAATCACAACATATTGTTTCATGCTATGCAATCATTAGTAAGATGAAACCAAATGGTTTGATGGCTTTTGTCCCCTAATAAATAGATATGTAATAACCTTTATATATTATCTTATTATATTAGTATAAACAGCTCTATGTTTAATGAGATCTTCTGGNATAGTCGGAGAAAGTATAAAACACTTGTTTATGATTCCTTGGTATTCAATAATAAATAAATATATATATATATATATATATATATATTGGAGAAAAGTAGACAAACACGGGATTTGTGGGAACTTGATGTTATTTGTCGACGGGTGCAACGTTCGGTTCTTATTAGACAATCTTCAGGACTGAATATAGTTCTTACTCAATGATGGGAATTCTCAAAATGCTGAAAGCGGAAGGTGCGTCAGTAGGGGGAAGTATAGTTGGGGGTGGTTAATGGATCTTCTTCTCTCTGGAATGGGGAGTTGCCGAAATGGTCAATGGTGGTCCACAGGTGTTTAGATTCTCCACAACTGTCGGATTAACCTCCTCACATTATCTACATATTTATATATATATTATATATATATATATATTATTATATATTATATATGAGGACAGGAGGATTTGAATGAATCGACGAATGTGGTAAGAATATAAGGTCTGAAAGAACAAAATTTCAGACCAAAATAGCCTCGTTTAAGGAAATTCAATCTTTTTCTAAAGTTTATACCTGTTACTCGCTTATTTTACTTTGGTAAAAAGCAGAATATCGGATGCGTCGGTGGTGATGGGGGCAATTTGAATTCTAGTCATATTTTATTCGTTTCTGTTTAAAATGACGAGTTTTAGTTATAGTTTTAAATATGAAATTGATAATTTTTCTAAGGAGGGTTTTCGGTCTTTTAATGATATTTCCTCAATAAATAATATATAAGAAAGAAAGAAATAATTTTGGTAAAGAAAGGAGAAAAGAAAGAAAGAATTGGTAAAAAGAAAGAAAAAAGAAAAGAAAGAAGAAGAGGATAGAAAGAAAAAAGAAAGAAGAAAGAAGAAAATAGAAAAGAAGGAGAAAAATGCCAGATTTGGAGAGAGTGCAGAAAATTGGTAAGCCAGAAAGAAAAAAAAAGAAAAAAAGAAAGAAAGAAAGAAAGAAAGAAAAACTTGCCAAGACTGGAGAGAGTGGCGAATTAGTAAACAAAGAAAGAAAAGAAAGAAAGAAGAGAGAAACAAAGAAGAAAGAAGAAAGAAGGATAGAAAGAAAAAAGAAAGAAAGAAAGAAAGAGAAAATAGAAAACAAGAAAGAAAAGACATAATTTCCCAGATGGGGAGAGTGCAGAAATTGGTAAGCAAAGAAAGAAAAAAGAAAGACAATAAGAAAGAAAGAAAGAAAGAAAAAAGAAAGAAAGAAAAAAAGAAAGAAAGAAGAAAGAAGAAAAACTGCCAAGATGGATAGAGTGGCGAAATTAGTAAAACAAGAAAGAAAGAAAGAAGAAAGAGAGAACAAAGAAAGAGAAAGAAAGGAAGGATAGAAAGGAAAAAAGAAAGAAAGGAAGAAAGAAAGAAAATAGAAACAAGAAAGAAAGAAAATTAATATTCCCAGATGGAGAGAGTGCAGAAATTGGTAAGGCAAAGAAAGAAAAAAAGAAAGAAAAAAGAAAGAAAGAAAGAACGAAAAAAAGAAAGAAAGAAAAAAAGAAGAAAGAAAGGAAAAGAACTGCAAAGATGGAGAGCAGTGGCGAAATTAGTAAAGAGAAAAGAGAGAAGAAAGAAGAAGGAAAGGAAAGAAGGATAGAAGAAACAAGAAAGAAAAGAAGAAGGAAAGAAAATAGAAAAAAGAAAGAAATAAAAAAAAATGCCCAGATGGAGAGAGGTGCAGAAATTTGGTAAGCAAAGAAAGAAAGAAAGAAAGAAGAAAAAAGAAAGAAAGAAGAAGGAACTGCCAAGATGGAGAGAGTGGCGAATTAGTACAGAAAGAAAGAAAGAAAGAGGAAAGAAAGAAAGAAGAAAGAAGAAGAAAAAGAAATAAAGAAATACAAGAAGAATAAATTGGAAAAAAGAAACAAGAAAGAGAGAAGAAGGATAGAAAGAAAACAAGAAAGAAAGAAGAAAGAAGAAATAGAAAAAGAAAGAAATAAAAAAAATGCCCAGATGGAGAGAGTGCAGAAATTGGTAAGCAAGAAAGAAGAAAGAAAGAAAGAAAAAAGAAAGGAAAGAAGAAAGAAAGAAAGAAAAAAGAAAGAAAGAAAGAAAGAACTGCCCAAGATTGGAGAGAGGTGCGAAATTAGTAAAGAAGAAAAAGAAAGGAAAGAAGAAAGAAAGAAGGATAGAAAAAAAGAAATAAAGAAATAAAGACAGAATTAAATTGGCAAAGAAAGAAACAAAGAAAGAAAGAAAAAGACAGAAACAAAGATAGAAGAAGAATGAAAGAAGAGAGAAGAAAAGAAGGAAAGAATTGAAAGAAAAGAAAGAAAGAAAGAAAGAAAGAAAAAAGGAAGTAAAGATTCTGTTCTGGTAATCAGTATCCTTATATTCAACTTACGCTGTTTGAGGGAGTTTTTATATTTTCAAAAAAGTGAAAAAGACCTAGGGGCCTTATACATTCCCATTTAGGGGTTATACAAACAAAAGAAGGCCAATTTATGATCATATTTTACCAACATCCTCCGCACGAGCAAAGATGGCAACAAGGTCAAATTTCTTACAGCTGAGTTTACAGTTTGAATTTCAGAGTTTCCTTATCTAGACGGTTTGCTAACCAAGGTTAAAGAGCCAGTCTGCCTACTATTATCATAGCTGGAGGAGTAGATATGGATTACATACCTTTCCAATGGTATAATAGCCGTCTAAGTGAATGCAATTAACCAACGTCCAGGATTTGAACTCGCGGCGACGAGCCATATTCCCAGATGTGACTATTAAACCATAATCAACGCGCATTCTACAATCATTTACATATTCATATTTTATATATTAAATATACAAGATAATTTATATAATATATATCATTGATATAGTATATATATATATATATATTATATATATATATAATTATATTTATGACTATATATATATATATATATTATATATTATATATATATAATATTAATTTATTATAATATATTAATATTATTATAAATTATAGGAATATAAATTATATATAGATTATATATATCCATAAATATATGGATTTATTATATAATATTATAAATAATATATTTATTTATTAAATTATATATAGAGTATAAATTTTTAAATTATATATATATATATTATTATATATATATATATATATATATATTATATGGAGAAAGGTAGACAAACACGGGATGATTGTAGAAAATTGGATGTTTTATGTGGGTACATTTTCTACAACATCCCGTGTTTGTCTACCTTTCTCTACATACTGTCGGAACAATCTCCTCATATTTCATCCATATATTATACATATATATATCATATAAATATATTATATATATATATATATATATTATATTTGATAATTATGTATTATATTTTATATTAATAATTATGAATAGTCTATATATATATCATATATATTTACCAACCAAAGAATATACTATTATTTTATTCATATTCTTAATATATTCATATTTTCGACTATATTCAATATAATCATTATATTTAAAAAAAACTGAAGAAAACTTACCAATCATATAATTATCCCATTAGGGGTATATATCTTCAAATAAAAGGCCGCCCTGTCGGTGGGGCTTAGGAATGCCACCGACGCACCTCTGCAGGGGGTAAGACTCCCCCATGGGGCCACCTGTTGCCGTAGGTGGAGACCCGTGATGCTTAAGGATAGAAGGCCCAGGTGGATGAGCAGTTTCATGACATGCCAATACTCCACTTTGGCCCTATCTTGGGCAGATAGGCGGTCGGAGAGGCCCCTTCCGATGCAATCGGCTGGTCACGTCAAGCCGTTAGCACCATATGATTTTCCCCAACCCTATTGTCCTCTATGGCAAGCCAACCCCTTTTTATCCATATGGGTCTTTAGAAGGCGGGTGGCTGCGCGCTAACATGTCACTGGGAAGACGTTTAAGGACTACTATCTGATAGGTGTGGGTCATTTAAGCCGATACAGTTTTGAAATAAATCAATTCTTAACTTGGATAGTACAATTTTTTATAAATACATTTTTCTATTTAACCAAGACTGGACCCTAACAGGTACTACACCGGGTCAGAGTGGACCAGGACAACTGGTGATGAAGGGTGCTCCACATTCCCAAAACCTCCAAAAACTTGAATCACTATCAGATAGAGGTTTAACGTTCATTCCCAGGACATGTAGTACGCGCAGCCACCGCCTTCTAAGACCCATATGATAAAAAGGGGTTGGGGCTTGCCATAGGCAATAGGGTTGGGGAAAATCGATATAGGTGCTAACGCTTGACCCGTGACCAGCCGATTGATCGGAGGGCCTCTCCGACCGCCTTATTAGCCAAGATTAGGGCCAAAAGTGGAGTTATTGCATGTCATGAACTGCTCATCCACCTGGGCTCTATCCTTAAGCCATCACGGGTCGGCCCACCTACGGCCAACAGGTGGCCCCATTGGGGGAGTCTTACCCTCTGCAGAGGTTGCAGTCGGTTGCATTTTCTAACGCCCCACCGATCAGGGCGGCCTTTTAATTTGAAGATAATATACCCCTAAATGCGGATATTTGAGGGTAAGTTCTTTCTTCATGTTTTTTAAATAATAATGATTATATTGGAAATAATTCGAAAATATGAATATATTAATATGGAATTATAATAATATATATCTTTGGTTGGTAAAGTATATATTATATATTATAAAACTATTCAATAATTATATATAAATATATACATAATTATCAATATAATGTTATTTATATAATTAATATTTATATATATATATATATATATAGTATATGCTATATATATTTGGAGAAATATGAGGAGTTTGTTCGACAGTATTGTAGAGAAGAAGGTAGACAACGGGATGTTGTAGAAAATGTACCCACAATACACATCCATTTTCTAACAACCATTCCGTGTTGTCTACCTTCTCCCATATATATATATAATAATATATATTATATTATATATATATATTAATATATTTAAAAATTATACTTATATATAATTTAATATATATAATATATATATACTTTATATATAGTATATAGTAAATTCGGATTTGGTATTATTTATTTGATATATATTAATCTTAAATTATAATTAAGTTATTCTATAATTTATATATAATTTTAATTTAATATTTATCATATATATATATATAATATTATATATATATTATATAATTGTCATATATATATATTATATATATTTATAATATATATATAATATATTTATACATATATTCAATAATAATATAAATGAGTATAATATATATCTTTGGTTGTTAAATATATTAAAATATAAATATATGAAATATATCTAAAAATAATAATGAATAAATTGCTCTTATTCTGGGTTAAATATACCACATCTTGTTGGGAGTATAGGCTCTTTGGCCCCGAGTTTCAAATCCTGGATTGGTTAATTGCATTTCACTTAACGCTTTAATTACCATTGGGAAAGGTTATGAATCATTAACACTCCCTCCAGCTATAGATAAATAAGTTAGGGCCAGACTGGGCTTCTTTAACCTTGGAATAGCGCAACCGGTCTAGAAAAGGAATCTCTAATTTCAACCTGTTGAACTCCGCTTTAAGAAATTGACCTTGTTGTCAACATTCCTGCTTCGTGCGGGGAGTTTGTAAATATATAATTGGCTCTTTTGTTTGATATTAACCCTAAATGGGATGAATTAGGCTAGGTTCATTTTTCACTTTTTTTGGAAAATATAAACTCGCCTCAAACAGCTCGTAAGTTGATATTAAGGAATACTGTACCCAAGAAACTAGATATCATTACTTCCTTTTTCTTTCTTCTTCTTTTCTTCTTTCTTCATTCTTTCCTTCTTTCTTTCTCTCTTCTTTCATTTCTTCTTTACTATTTTGTTTCTGTCTTTTTTTCTTTCTTTCTTTTGTTTCTTTCTTTGCCATTTTATTCTGTCTTTTATTTTCTTTATTCTTTTTTTTCATATCCTTCTCTTTCTTTCTTTCTTTCTTTCTTTCTTTACTAATTCGCCACTTCTCTCCATCTTGCAGTTCTTTCTTTCTTTCTTTCTTTTTTCTTTCTTTCTTTTCTTTCTTTCTTTCTTTTCTTTCTTTCTTTTCTTTCTTCTTTGCTTACCAATTTTCTGCCACTCTCTCCATCTGGGGACATTTTTTTATTTTCTTTTTCTTTTTTCTATTTTCGTTTCTTTCTTTTCTTTCTTTTCTTGTTTCTTTCTTATCCTCATTTCTCTCTTTTCTTTGTTTCTTTCCTTTGCCAATTTATTCTTTTCTTTATTTCTTTATTTCTTTTTCTTCCTTCTTTCTTCTTTCTTTTCTTTTCTCTCTTCTTTCTTTCCTTTCTTTACTTAATTTCGCCACTCTCTCCATCTGCAGTTCTTCTCATTTCTTTCTTTCTTTTTTCTTTCTTTCTTTCTTTCTTTCTTTGTACCAATTTCTGCACTCTCTCCATCGGCATTTTTTTTATTTCTTTCTTTTCTATTTTCTTCTTTCTTTCTTTCTTTCTTGTTTCTTTCTATCCTTCTTTCTTCTTTCTTGCTTTCTTTCCCTTTCTTTCTTTCTTTACTAATTTTCGCCACTTTCTCCATCTGGCCAGTTCATTCTTTCTTTCTTTTCTTTTTTCTTTCTTTTCTTTTTTCTTTCTTTCTTTCTTCTTTTTTCTTTCTTTTTTTTCTTTCTTTTGCTTACCAATTTCTGCACTCTCTCCATCTGGGAATTATTTTCTTTCTTTCTGTTTTCCTATTTCTTCTTTCTTTCTTCTCTTTCTTTTCTATCCTTCTTTCTTTCTTTCTTTTCTTTGTTTCTCTCTTTCTTTCTTTCTTTCTTTTTTTGTTTACTAATTTCGCCACTCTCTCCATCTTGGGCAGTTCTTTCTTCTTTCTTCGTTTCTTTTCTTTTTTCTTTCTTTCTTTTTTCTTTCTTTCTTTCTTTCTTTTTTTCTTTCTTTTTTTCTTTCTTTGTTACCAATTTCTTGCACTCTCCTCCATCTGAGGAAAATTTATTTTCTTTCTTTCTGTTTCTATTTCTTTATTCTTTCTTTCTTTCTTTTTTCTTCTATTCCTTTCTTTCTTTCTTTCTTTCTTTTTTCTTCTCTTCTTTCTTCTCTTTCTTTGTTTTACTAATTTCGCCACTCTCTCCCATCTGGCCAGTTCTTCTTTCTTTTTTCTTTCTTTCTTTTTTCTTTCTTTTTTTCTTTCTTTGCTTACAATTTTCTGCACTCTCTCCATCTGGGCATTTTTTTTCTTTCCTTTCTTTTTTCTATTTTTTTCTTTCTTCTTTCTTTTTTCTTTTCTATCCTCTTTCTTTCTTTTTTCTTTTCTTTCTTTTTTACCAATTCTTTCTTTCTTTCTTCTTCTTTTACCTAATTTATTCTTTCTTTCTTTTATTTATTTATTGATTGAGGAAAATATCATAAAAGCCGAAAAACCCCCTCCTTAGAAAAAAATTATCAATTTCAATATTTAAAACAACAAAACTCGTTCATTTTAAAAAGAAACGATAAAATATGACATAGAATTCAAAATGTGCCCCCATTCACCACCGAGCATCCGATATCTCTGCTTTTTTACCAAAGTAAATAATGCAGTAACAAGAAGATAAACACTTAAAAGATTGAATTCCTTAAACGAGGCATTTTGTCTGAATTTGGTGGCTTTCAGACCTTATATTTCTACCACCATTCTTCGTCGGATTCATTCCACCTCTGTCCTCATATATTATATATATATATATATATATATATATATATATATATATCATATGGTAGAAATGTGAGGAGGTTAATCGACAGTATGTGGAGAATCTACACTGTGGTACACCATTGACCATTTCGGCACTCCCATCCAGGAGGAAGAATCCATTAAACCACCCCCAACTATACTTCCCCCTACTGACGACCTTCCGCTTTCAGGCATTTTTTGAGAATTCCATCATTGGAGTAAGAACTATATCAAGTCCTTGAGATGTCTAATTAAGAGACCGAAACGGTCTGCACCGTCGACAATAAACATTCAAGTTTCCACAACATCCCGTGTTGTCTTACCTTTTCTTCCATATTAATACTATTATATATATATATATAATTTATTTATTTATTTGATTACCAGGATCATACAAGTGTTTTATACTCCCCTCCCCTATCAGGTATCTTTTCTCTATTCATTTTTCTACCTACCTCCCCCAACTCACTTCCCATCTATTCCTTCCCATTCCTCCAAAGATTTCCCCTATAACCAATCAAATCTTTCCCTCACCACAAAGTTACCCACCTACCCACTTCTCTCTTCTTGGATGACCCGTTAATTCAATAAATTCTGACGAAGCCGAGTTCATAACTCAGCGAAAATTACTACACCAATTTTTGTCTGACGTTTTGTTCTTTCATTCCCTATATTTCTAATATATTATAATATATATATATATTATATATATATATATATTATATATATATATATAAGTAAAGTATTTTATATAAGTAAAGAAATACAAAAGACTTAGAGATTTCAGCATTATTAGTCTATTTCAGGGAGCTGTAGACAATAGTCTAAATCATTTTTTTGTGGCGGACGTGAAACTATACAACATAAAAATTTTGTTCTTTTTTTGCAACATTCAAAGATTTATTGGAATTCATTCATAGGACGATAAAATTTCTAAAAAATTAAAATTTCAATATACAAATTAAAAAAATCTGTTTTATCAACTACCTTTTAAAGTAATAAAAAATATCATCATTCGCAATTGATTGAGTCGCGAGATTTAGACTATATTGTCTAGCTCCCTGAAATAGACTATAAAAGCTAAATCTCTATGTTTTTGTTATTTCTTTACTTATTATATGTTGCTCTGTGACTCTTAACATTTAAGAGCACACTTGATTCTCAAAACTTGCGACTTGTTATTGTTTAAATTAAACTCTGTTTGTCGTAAGGAAGATTTCTTTTCTCTGACTTTTGGATATATTAATATTAATATAATTTATATATATATATACTATATATATATATTCTTTCTTTATAATGCAAGTCTTCTGTTTCACTCTCTGTTTCACTAGTTTTCTTCTGACATATTCAACGCTTCCTTTGCTTTTTTAAAGCAACGTCTCTCCTTTATCTCTCTTTTTTCTTATTATTTCTCTCGTAACTTATTCCACCTTCTTACTTGTTTATAATGGTTCACTGTTTCTGTCTCTGTCTCTCATCACAGAGAGAGAGAGAGAAAGAGAGAGAGAGAAGAGAGAGAAGGAGAGAGGGGGGGGCGTCACGCTCAGTATACATACTTTATTCTCTTGATGTCTCTCTATTTGTATTGCCTCTTTTCTTTCCATTTTTAGATTGTCCTCCTAATCTCTCCATTTACTAGTTTCTGTTGTATATTCATCTCATGTATTTCTTTTATAATGCTCTCTCTCTCTCTCTCTCTCTCTCTCTCTCTCTTTCTCTCTCTTATCTATCCTATCTCTCTCAAACACACAACATACACACACATACTTCACTCTTTAATTCTTCTAGATTCTCTCTTTGTATATTTCATTCATTATGCTTTTCGCACCACACACACACACACACACACCACACAACACCACACACACACACTTACACTCTCTTCTCTCTCTCTTCTCTCTCTCTCTCACTTTCTGTCTCTTTTCGATTGTTTCACACTTATGATTATTCATCTTATTGCGTTAATAATGCATTCCCACCCCTTCTCTCCACTCACACTCTATCTTTTCTCTCTCTCTCTCTCTGCTCTCTCTCTCTCTCTCTCTCTCTCACACACACACCACACACACCACATACAGACCACACATACAGACCACACACACCCACACAATTCACTTTTTAAATCTCTTAGTTTCCTCTATGTATATTTCATCATTATTGCTTTTTCGCACACACACAACACACACACACACCACACACACACACACCACACATAATACTTTCACTCCTTTCTTTCTCTCTCCCCCTTCTCTCTCTCTTTCGCTTTCTCTCTTTTCCTCTCTTCTTTCGATTGTTTCACACGTATGTAATCCCATCTTTATTTTCGTTGAAATGCTTCCCACTCCTTCTCTGTAAACTCCACCCCCATTCGTCTCTCCCTCTCCCCCATCCCTCTCTCTCTCTCTCTTCTTCTCTTCTTCCTTTCTTTCTTTCTTTTTTTCTACTTTTCTCTTGTATAATTAGATCTTTTTTTCTTTGTTATCCCATCTCTCTCTCTCTCTCTCTTCATTTTATGGTGTTCTCTTTTATATTATTCCATTTTAATTCTTTTTCTTCTTTAGAGAGTTCATTCTATTATATCCTCTATCTCTCTATTTATTCACACCACATTTCTTTCTTTCTTCTTTCTTTTTCTTTCTTTCTATATCTTTCATTTTATCTATTCTTTCTCTTATATTCCATCTTTATTTCCGTTAATTAATGCATCTTTCTTCCCCCTCTGTAATCCCCCCTCTCTCACTGTCTCTGTCTCTGTCTCTCTTTCATTCTCAGGTTTCTCTCTTGTTTATTTCATCTTTTTGCTTTCGTTTTAAAGCACTCTCTCTCTCTCTCCTTCTCTCTCTCTTTAGCATTATATATTGCATTTTTATATTTGTTTTTCTTCTTGGGAGATTTCTATTCTATATCTCTCTTTTCTTTCTATCCCTCTCTCTCTCTTCTCTTTTCTCTCCTACTCTTCTCCTCTCCTCTCTTTCTGTTTCTGTCTCTCCATCTCTCTATCCCTTTCTTTCTCTATTCTCCTTAGTCTTTTACATTCTGTAATGATTCTCCTCTTCCTCTGTACATTCCCCACTCTCCCTCTCCCTCTCTCTCTCTCTCTCTTCTTTTCTTTCTTCTCGTTCTTTATTTATCTGTCCCTTCTTTCTCTCTCTCTTTTCTTTTCTTTGTCTCTCTTTTATATTCCATCTTTTATTTCGTTAATAATCGTATTCCCACATCTCTCTGCAAGCCGCTCTCTCTCTCTCTCTCTCTCTCTCTCTCTCTCTCTCTCTCTCTCTCTCTATCTATCTATCTCTGTTACGCTCTGCTTCTCTCTTTCTTCTCTTTCTTTTTTCTATTGTTTCTCATCATATTCCATCTTTATTTCCGTTTAATAATGCATTCTTTTTTCCTCTCTGTAAGGGCGCGCTCTTCTTTTCTTTTCTCTTTCTCTCTTCTCTCTCTCTCCTCTCTCTCTCCTCTTTGTTTCTCTGTCATTTCTTTCTCTCTCGTTTTCTTTTCTATTTGTCTCTCTGTATTATATCCATCTTTATTCTCAGTTAATAATGCCTTCCCCCCCCCCTTCCTCCTTCGTTTTAAAAAATCTTTCTTTTCTCCTTCCCCCCTTCCTCTCCCTCTCTCTCTCTTCTCTCTCTCTCTCCTATATATATAATATAGTATAATATATTTATATATTTCTGTCTCTGTTTCTGCTTCTCTGCTTTCTCTTTTTTTTCTATTTTTTCTCTTTATTCTCTGGTTATAATCACATGCATATTCTTTCTTTCTCTCTGTATAAATCCTCTCTCTCTCTCTCTCCTACTCTCTCTCTCTTTCACCACTAACACACACACACACACCACCACACACAGCTGATGGAGGTCGTGGATTTTCTCTTCCATTCGGGGTTGCAGAGATTTTGAAGATATGGATTTGTGAAGTCAAGAGGAACTTGGTAAGGCACATTTCTTAGATAATTGCTTAATCTAAACCTGAATTACTGGAAACGGAAGAATCTAATTTACCAATTTTGTTTTCATGTCCATAATCGCTTGTTTTATCAAATTTTTTCAAGAGCAAAATTCTTGAAAATTGTATTCTTCCAATATTAGTGCGAGTATTGTGTTTCTGTTAATATGTAGCCGGATTGTCGATAAATACATACAGGTCGCCCTTTGGCGTAGATCAGAATATGCTGGCAAGCGTTCCTCGCAGAGGTTAAGATCTCCGACATTAAATCGGCCCTAAACTGCAATGAAGATAAGTTATAGAGCTCGTGGGAAGTGGAAAGTCACCCCTTTCATTGCTATGACTCCCAGATCCAACTCTGACCCGGGAGTAGTAAGAAGGTTATTATATTATATATATATATATATATATATATATATATATCAATTCACGGCTGTAGATAGCTTGCAAAAATGTCTATCACACAGGGAATGGACTTGATAAATTCGAAACCACGTGTCTGATGGATGACCCTTATATATGCTCCCCATCCCCTAGTTGTGGCACTCTGGAGGGGAAATCTCACTGACGGACGCCCAACTCAAGCGTAAAACGGCAAACGTTTCTTCTATATAAAGTAATTGGGAACACTCTGTGACGGCCTTTAACCACACAAAGGCGATTGTGTGTATTAAAACAGTTAAAATCCCTTTCCCATTTCTGAAGTGAAGACAGTCTTTAATGGTTAAGTGCCGGACTAACACCCAAACCGATCGGATTTCAATTCCGGGCTGTAGTTTACCTTGCAAAATGTCTAGCCACACTGAAGAGACTTGATTCAGTCGAAACACGTGTCTGTAAGATGACCCTATAATATATATAAATATATGGTCGGTGTGGCTTAATGTCGGTATCAATCAATAAGCGAGGGAGTTATGTCCCTTTTCAATAGCGCTAGGGACCAAAGGTGATATGTATTTTTGCGTCTGAGGGTGGAGCGGCCACATCTACCATCAGCTTCGTACTTTACCGCACAGATCCCAGTGCTACTCATACGCTGAGTTGGCGAGGGGCGGGTTTCGAACTAGGGAACCTTGTGGTTTCTAACCGAACGCTTCTAACCGATTGAGATATTCCCGGCCCCTATCAGGACCGGGTTTAGCTCCGTCCGGTAGAGGCCTATGAGTAGCACTGGCATCTATGCGGTTAAAGTAAGGAGCTGATGGTAAGGTATGGTGCGCCACCTTAGATTGCAAAAACAGTCTCCTTGGTCTAGCACTAAGTGAAAAGGGGGACTCCCTCGCTTATTTGGCTGATACCGACTTTTAGACCACCACCACGACTTTACTTTATATATATATTATATATATATATTAGTATTATATATAATATATATATATATATATATATAATATATAGTGTGAGATGGTCACTGTTTCAGCTGTTGCTGGAATGGCGTACCAAGGGCAGTATAAGTGGTAGAGTGCTCAATATAAAATAGAGCTGTTATATAATATAAGATAAATATATAAAGGTATTACATATCTATTTATTAGGGGACAAAGAACAATCACAAAACCATATTGGTTTCAATCTTTCACCTGATGATTGCATCGCATGAAACCAATATGGTTGTGATTGTTCCTTTGTCACCTAATAAATAGATATGTAATACCTTTATATATTTATCTTATATATATATATACTATATATATATATATATATATATATATATATATATATATATTTTTACCAACCTTTCTGCATGAGCAGGATGTGACACAAGGTCAATTTCTTAAGCGGGACTTTGAATAATAATAATAATAATAATAATTAATAATAATAATAAAATAATATCTTTTCAGCTAGTATATTTTTAGGTCTGAACCCTGTCAGCTGTTCCTTATAAAACATTATTCCTTAATTCCACAGATATTTATTAATCTTTTCCACAGAATTATCTAACATTGCCTTTAAAGGGGAGTTTAAGAGATGGGGCATTCACTATTGATGATGTGGACGACACACCTCACACGAAGAATACGATCATTCTGGGACATAACCTCGTACATTTATGAAAAAAAAAACAATTTCTTCAAATCTTTGATTCAAATTGGACAGTTTAAAAAAATCGCAATTAGTTTTGTTTAGTTATTTTATTTTTCTCGTCACTGATTTAAACTTTCTGTCATTAATTCACCAATTAAAAAATAATCAACACTAATTTCTTTTTAAATTTATAATCCTCTTTAATTCTTGAGCTGGCATCTTCCCATGATTTTTTCTTTTTTAATTAACTAGCAAAAATATAAAAAACTCCCTCCGGGCGATATAAAAATAGTTTTTTGAAAGACATTGCCTGAGAGGGTGGGAGTTAAACATTCAATGGTCAGAAGGGTTTGTATCATAAGTAAGACAAATCCTATCGATTTGACCCGTTATATATCAAAGAAAAATATTACCCTCTCACACATGCACACGCAATATATATGTATGTTTATTAAGGCTTTGTAAGTTAACTAGCAACAGAAAACACTCTCCGGGCGTTGTAAAGAATCAACTTTTGAAATTACATTTCCTGAGAGGGTGGGAGTTAAAAATTCAATGTCAGAGGGGTTTTGTATCATTAAGTAAGCAAAATCCTCCATATTTTATTAAAGGAGTAAAAAAAAATAAAAATTAAAACAATTTGAAATAAAAACTGACCCCCGTCCCTCTCAAATAAAATGTTGTGTGCATGTAATAATCAAACAATTATTTGAAAATATTTTCCCCAATTCAATTTTACACAAAATCGTAGGTATTTAATTTATTTGTAAACTTTTTTAGTTTTAACTTCTTTTTACTGTAATAAAAAGGAACGAGAGTAAAAAAAAACAATTTTTTAAATTGCTTTACTCAAATTTTGGGTGTATATAGGAAAAGAATATTTTTATGGACGTAAGCTGTGAGGTAGAGCTTATGACGTAGTTTTTATTACAGGACAGAAAATACAGGATTAATCTCCAATTATTAAGAGATTTTTTAAAAGGACACTCTCTTTATTCAAAACGTTCGCCTTAATGTTCTTTCTGTTGTCAGTTTATTTTTTTTTAGTAAGGGGAATTTTATCTGACTTGTTAAGTTATTCTTACCCAATGCCAAGGGGCTTTTATTATTATTATTATTATTACTAGCTAATTTTTATATGCACCCCCTACCGGGTACAATATTTAAGTTTTAATGTAATAAAATATTATATTAAATTAGGGAAAGGGCTACTGGAAACTAAATAAGACTTGCAGATAAAAAGATTTTGAAACGGGGCGAGTATAATCGAAAAATAGAATCAATTGAAACTTACTCTTCCATTCACTCTCGTCTTTCATTTGTTATTTTTTTTAAATTTAAAAGTATTTAGTTTTAAAAGAGGGAAGTAAAGGGAATAAAATGACGCAGTTATTTTTTCTTGTTAATGGATTTCATTTAAGATTAATTGAAGAGATTTTTGCTTATATTCATCAAAATAAACCAAACATTTAGAATTCAATTTAATACTAAGCAACATATTTATTAAAAAATTCACCATCTTTTTGATATCCCAATATGGCAAATTAGCACTTCCCTCCCCTGCCGCTATTTTTTTTGTGTACTTATTATAAATATTAACTTGCCATGTTATTTATACTAGCAAATATATGCCCCCTCCGGGTGCAAGTATTTAAGTTGATATAATAAAAATCATATTAAATTAGAAAAGGCTAAAGAAACTGACTAAGAATGCAGATAAAAAGATCTGCAAACAGAGGGGGTGTTAATCGAAAAAATATAGAAACAACTTTTTGAAACTTAACTAATTTTCCATCATTTTTCCATTACTCCCCTCTTTCGATTGGTAAATTTTCCTAATTTAACTATTTTTAAGTTTAAATAGGAAGTAAAGGATAATATTTACAGTTATTTCTTCTTTGAAATAAAATTTCTTTTAAAGATTTATCCACGAGATTTTTTTATATTTCTTAATAAAATAAAACCAACAATTAGAAATCAATAATACCAAGCAACATATTTTATTTAAAATAAAAATTTTTAAATAATCAATTATGCAATTTACCTTCTCGTTCAAACTGTAAAACCGCTATTTTGTTGCTAATATAAATACAATTGCATTGTTTATTAGTCGGTAGATATGGTTAACAGTTATTTAATTAATGTAAAAAAATTTTTATTATAACTGAAGGTCTTAAAAGGAATTTGAAATCATGAGAGAAATTGATAAATAATTAAGGAATTGTGACTGTTAGTAATATAGTTTCGGTTTCAGGGGACAGAAAAACCCCAACAACAATTCTCCATTTAAATAAGATGTAGATATGGTCAACAGTATTATAATGTAAAACAATTTTATTAATAATTGAGGTTTAAATAAAAAATAAACAGGAGAATGTGATGTAAATAACAAAGGGAATTTGTAACTTGTTATATAATATAGTTCAGTTACAGGACAAGACAAACCCACAATCTCCATTATAATTAAGATGTAGTTGCTTATTGTTTAGGTTCCACTGGCCCTTCAGAATACGTAAGCAGTACCAACACCAATTTGTAGAACTCTTGCACACGTACACATCAGAAATAAACGAAGTTCATATTTTCAATATTGTTAATGAGATCACTGAACAAACAAACAGAAAACAGGTATTGTAGAGAGTACCCGACAGTATTTTGCAGTTGTTAATGAAATATATCGTTAATTAAATTATCTAAACAATTTAGAATACGGTACTATACAACTAGCCAAGCTTAAACTTAGTAGTATTTATTAAGGTTCCCCACGAGAACCAGAATGTGACACGAAAGTACGGAAAAGCAACAAAATTAGAAAATAAATGTCGTTAATTAGGGACTGAAGGGAGAGAAGTCACTATCAAAAAAAGAAAAAAAAAGAAGAAATTTTCCCATGAAATTATTGAAAAATGTTGTGCCTCACCTATTCAAAAAATTAAACGAAGATTAGTATCAATCATTTCAGACCATTTTACTTTTATGTGATTTTGTTTCATTAGGTTAATAACCTAATCATATTCCTGAAAACAAAAGATTAATATAGTGGGTAAATTCCATGTCAAATCATCCAGGACATTCTGTCACCCACCCCTTCAAATTTTTCTGAAATTTTTAACAGGTGTGGACTATGTTAAAGTTAGACAATCCCCAAAAATTGAGTTTACAATTTAAAAAATTGTGAAGTTATGTTGGTTTTTAGCTCTTCGAATCTGAGAGGGTCGTTGTGGATTACCTGTGCAAAAATGCTTTTATAAACCAATTTTTAGTTGTTGGGAAGCTCTAGAATTCATTTGACAGACAGAAATAGATCACAAAAAACAATCTGAATTTGGAGAGATAAAAATTGACATAACTCCGCCAATTTTTGGAATTGGAAGCTCAAATTTTGGGGATTGTCTAACATTAGAATAGTCCACACCTGGATAAAATTTCAGAAATATTGAAGGGTGTGTGTGAAAATTTTACATTTTTGTGGATGATTTGATATGGAATTACCATGTGGCTTATTCACTATGTACGGTAAGTGTAGTATTATAATGGGTTAAACATGGGTTTGCCACTATGAGCCTGAGTTAAAATGACAGTCCATGGGGTAGAAACCCATTGTCTCTCCAGTAAAGACAACATTCTTGGAGCAGCAGTCTGTAAAGAAAATCATGCTGACAGTCTTCTGGGACACGAAAGGACCCATCACAATTGATTTCCTTGAGGTGAAACAATAAATATTGCTTCTTATTGCCCTATCTCTAGGCACAATTTTCCACACTGTCGGTCAATCGGCTGGCTACGTCAAGCCCTAGTACCTATATGATTGCCCCAACCCTATTGCCCTCGTGGCAACCCACAATCCCTCTTATCATATGGGTGCTAGAAGGCGGTGGCTGAGGGTCTACATGTCCTGGAATGACGTTAAACTCTATCGATGGGTCATTTAATGCTGATAAAGATTTGAAATAAATGTATTCTTAATGGATAATAAAGTTTGTTTTTCTATTTAACCCATAGATTGGGGACCCTAAACAGGTACTTCCACTCCGGGGTCAGAGTGGACAAAAAGAGGAATGGTGATGAAATGGGTGCTCCACATTCCCCAAATCTCCAGAACTGGAAACATCCACCATCAGATAGTTTTAACGCCATTCTCAGGCATGAAGGGGGAACCATTCAGTCAACCGCCTTCTAGCCACTCCATATGGATAAAAAAGGGGTCGGACTTTCCCATGAGGGCAAAATAAGTTGGAGCAATCATATTTAGATTGCTAGGTCTAGAACAGGATTGATCGAAAGGGGCCCTCCGGACCGCCTGTCTAAGCCTAAGTAAGGGTCTAAGGTGGCTTGATGCATGTTGTGGACTTGTTCACTCCGCCAGGTTTTCATTACTTAAAAACGCCTCACGAAGAACGTGTTTCCCATTCAAATTCAATTGAGGTTTCTAAATATTGATTGTTTTTCTTCCTACAAATAATTCTTAGACCGAAACATTGGGAAGAGAAGAAACAACGAGATCTCATGGGTCCTGTTAATTCAACCAAGCAAATTGCCTAGTCTGTTCACCTTTTGTATCTTGCTTAGTAAAATTCCTTTAATACTCGTTTGTTGTTTCTTCCTGTATTCCTTTGTTAATTCTGATACACTAGTTACATCACATAGATAGATAGATAGATAGATCGAACTTTAGGGAAGGTTGAAAAACGTAGCGGATCAAAGAGGATACACAAAACAAAAATGAGAAGTTTTGTTAATTCAAACAAGCAATTGCCTAGTCTTGTTCACCTTGTATCTTGCTTAGTAAATCCAAAACGAATCAATATATAATAGTAAGAGTTTTTGTGATAGAAATGAAGATCAGGGGACTGGTTGGGTGATAGATTCTTCTTTCAAACAAAATTAGATTTTTCCTGCTACAATATAATATTGTCCGTGGTTGTTTGAGATGAACGGGTAACATCGTTACCCGTGGATAAAAAAAAAACGGATAGCCCCATACGAAATTCAAGGCCTTTTCTAAATTTAATTTGAACTTGAGGAAGGTTGCAAAACGAAGTGGCTCAAAAAGGATAAACAAAACAAAAACTAGAAATTCTGGTCGAAAATCAATCAATGTATAATCCATATATTAATACTCGTGTTCCTAAAATTGTACGACCGTTATATGGTTAAAAATTGAGACCGTCTGAAATGCAAAAATGTAAATCCTGATTATTCGGTGTTGCTTATCCGCCGAATTCTTTATTTCTTATGAGTGTCGTCACCCAGCTAAATAATGAAACGTTTCGTTCTTATTTTTCTTGTGAGTGTCGTCACCTCAGCTAAATAATGGAACCCGTTTCGTTCTTATTTCTGATGAGTGTCGTCACCTCAGCTAAATAATGAACCGTTTCGTTCTTATTTCTTGTGAATGTCGTCATCTCAGCTTAAATAATGAACCGTTTCGTTTTTTTATTAGGAAGAAAGAAAGTCTTATCACCTCTGCAGAGATGCAGTCGGTGTATTCGAAACGCCCCAACCGACAGGATGGTATTGAATAGTGCACTGTAAATTTTCACACTTTCTTTTCTTGACAATGAACAAGACAGGTCAAAATGTACTCGGAATTTTTTATACTTCCGTTGTCCTTATAAACGCTGAGCAATTCTTCCGTCTTTTTCAATCGAGACAGCAAATATGGAAGCCGGAAAGTGATATAAAAGTTATAATACACACAATCCTGCTTGGCTGTTTATTTTTTACGTGGAATGGATTTTTACTTTGTTTGATAGCTTTCGTTTCTTTTTTTTTTCTTTTTTTTGTTTTTGTTGTTTAATTTTCTTTTGTTTGGTTTTCTGGAGAGAATTTTTCGGGAAATGCAACAAATAAAAGACATACAGGAATTCCGCTGTTTTTATTCTACTTTTGCATTTTCAATATCAAACAAACTGATTAAAGATTTGATAGATAGATAGACAGATATAAATAAAACTGATATAGAGTGATAGATAGATAGATAGATAGATAGATAGATAGATAGATATAGATAAACTGATATAGAGTGATATATGAATAGATAGACAGATATAAATAAACTGATATAAAGTGATAGATAAATAGATAGACAGATATAAACAAACTGATATAGAGTGATAGATAGATAGATAGACAGATATAAACAAACTGATAAAGATTGATAGATAAATAGATAGACAGATAAACAAACTGATAAAGATTGATAGATAAATAGATAGACAGATATAAACAAAACTGATATAGAGTGATAGATAGATCAGATAGATAGATAGATATAGATAAATGATATAGAGTGATATATGAATAGATAGACAGATATAAATAAACTGATATAAAGTGAAAGATAAATAGATAGACAGATATAAACAAAATCTGATATAGAGTGATAGATAGATAGATAGACAGATATAAAACAAACTGTAAAAAATTGATAGATATAAATAGATAGACAGATAAACAAACTGATAAAGATTGATAGATAAATAGATAGACAGATATAAACAAACTGATATAGAGTGATTAGATAGATAGATAGATAGATAGACAGACATAAACAAACTGATATAGAGTGATATAATATATATATATATATATATAGATAGATAGATAGACAGATATAAACAAACTGATATAGAGTGATAGATAGATAGATAGATAGATAGATAGATAGATAGATAGATAGATAGATATAAACAAACTGATATAGAGTGATAGATAGATAGATAGATATATAGACAGATATAAACAAACTGATATAGAGTAATAGATAGATAGATAGATAGATAGATAGATAGATAGATAGATATAAACAAACTGATATAGAGTGATAGATAAATAGATAGACAGATATAAACAAACTGATAAACATATACACACATACACAAACGCACATACACACATATATACATACACACATACACATAGACACACATACACATACACACACATATATATACATACATACACATACACACACACATATATATACTCACACACATATATATACACATACACATACACACATATATATATACATATATATATACACATACACACACACACATATATATATATATACAGAGAGAGAGGAGAGAGAGGAGAGAGAGAAGAGAGAGAGAGAGAGAGAGAAAGAGAGAGAGAGAGAGAGAGAAAATAGATAGATATTGATAAATTGAAGCAAACTAATATACAGGATGGGCCAAAAGTAGAGTTACAGTTTCTTCATTATCTGTTTCACTTTCACAATCACGTGTTTTTAGATATAAATTATAGAAAAAAAATACTGATCCTTTATTCTATGCTACTTTCTCATCCCTTAAAATGTTGTAAATTTTATAAATTTCTTTTTTTATTTATAGAAACTGTGAACAATGGCAAACAATTACAATACGAAGATTGTTGTAAGGTTGAAGGTGGACACTTTGAGCACTTGAGATATTAAATTATCAATGTAAAATGACTAATATGTAAATATAATGTACGTACAGAAATCGATTTCAATATACCCATAATTTCACTAGCGCTAGATAAAGGAGATTGTTTTAGCGTCTGAGGTGGAGCGTCAAACCTACCATCAGTTCCTTACTTTAACGCACAGATTATTGTGCTACGCATACGCTGGTGGGTTGGTGAAGGCCGTGTTAGCTCAGTCGGTAGAACATTCGGCTAGAAACCACAAGGTTCCTAGTTCGAAACCGACCATTGCCAACATATATATATATATATAAGTGTATTTTGGCACCATTTTTTAACATGTTGTTTAATTTAATTTTTCTTTTAAAGATGTTCAAATAATCGAAGCTCTATATATCAAAGGAAAAAACAAACAAAAACGCCTTAAACAAAATAAACTTCGAAACAAGTCAACATGTTCTCAAATGCCAATAATTTCCCGCCTATCCTCCTTCCACTATTCCCCTCTCATTCTCACAAACCTGTGACCCCCCCTCCTACAAAAAGCTCTACTGCTATTGTTCGTTTGAACACACTACCAATTCCTACAACCTCTCACGACCAATTCCTACGCTACTGCTCATTTTAAAAACGAGACAACCGAAACATTCCATCAGTTTCACATCTGAAGATGGCAAAAAGACATACCGAAAGCGCTCGTAAAAAAACCTGGATTGCTACACCAGTTCCACCCTGAGATTAAAAAGTTCGCCAGACAGTTAGAAAGGATCGAACAAAAACTGGTCCGACAAAATCGTCAGTAGAATTTAACAGAACACCCCCCACACACACACACATATATATATATATATATATATATATATATATATATATATATATATTATATTATATATATATGGTTGGCAACCTTCCGTCTATTTAAGACTATGGCGTAGTTTTTTTCACTCTCTCTCTCTCTCTCTCTCTCTCTCACTTACAGCTACGTGAGTGGCTGAACAGACCGATCCTCGAATGGCGGTCTCTGGTGCAATGGCTGCAAGCAATAGGTGATGCTTTCTGTAGGTGTTGGGGGTGCTGCTGTTTCTCTTTTCTTTTAGCTCTCTTTTCTGAAGCAGCTTTTTTCCTCTCTTCTTCACTTCTTTTTGTTCCTTGTTTGACGAGGAGGCGCCAGGTTGCATGGTCTTCTGCACAAGCCTCCCACGTGTCTATGTCGATGCGGTCTGTCTTCAGGTCTCTCTTGCAGACATCTTTGAAGCGTAGGCGTGTCCTCCCTGCCGGTCGGGTGCCCTCCACTAGTTCACCATACAGCAGGTCTTTGGAGATGCGGCCTTTGTTCATCCTCCTGCGCTGCCTTGGTTATATATACATAAGTTGCTATAATTATAGTAAGCAGTGCTCAATATTATTGATAGAGTCTATATATTTAATTTAGGGTTTAGAAAGCGCTTTGCCACAGTCACTTTCTCGCCTCAAACGAAACGACTTATTAGTACACATGTTCCTAAACAATGTGGAGTGCATCATGAGAAGGGTGATTGAGGAGTGGATGGTTTACTTTGTAGGCCGTGATGGGAAGGCTGGTTCATTTTGTTTGGCACTCCGGGAAGGATTTTCTAGTCTAATATCATTGTATCAATTTCGTGAGTTATCATCTTATTTCTTATATTAGGAATAATTTATCCTAATATATAATATATATATATATTATATATATATATATATATATATATACTAGCTAAAGTAATCGGTCCATGACCGGACTAAAAAAGAATTAGGAACACTAGAGAGTGAGTGGGGAGAAAATAAGGGGAAAATGATTCATCCAATTTTTAAAAATCGCCGAGAATTGTCTAACGAATAAATGGTCGAAATAAACGTTAAAATTTGAGACGCCACTAATTGGAATGAATTAAAGTAACTTCTAAAGTGTTTTAAAAAGTTAATAAATGAGTAAAAGAAATATCTAGATAAGTATATACTATATACATATTTGTCGAAAGACCATTTATCTTAACGTTAGTATAAAAGAAAAAAGGGATGTGGTGACTTAATTTTTTTGAAATCTGTCTATTTATTTATTTATCATTAGAATTATATTTTTTATTTAATAACAAATTTTCTTATTCAAGTTACATACATTAGAATCATGTTTATTCCGAGCTGAAACGATTAAAATTTGTCAACTTCAAATTACCGGCAGCAGCAGCTATGCCAGAATTAACGCAAATCGTTTGATTTTTGTATAAATAATTAATCATATCCCTTAATCAGTAAAAATCAATAACCAACTTTGGTGTGTTTCTTAGTTATAAGGATATCAAGGTCTATGCAAGATTTCGAATCTGAATAACATCTCTTTTCAGAGTTATAAGTCGACACGTACATACCAAACTTTCTTTTATATACATATTTTAAATCTGAGTGACCTCCCGTTTTCGAGTTATGCGTTGACACGTACATACCAAATTCTCTCCTTTATATATATATATATATATATAAATATATATATATATATATATATATGTGTGTGTGTGTGTGTTGTGTGTGTGTGTGTGTATATATATATATGTGTGTGTGTGTGTGTGTGTTTATGTGTGTGTCTGTGTGTGTCTGTGTGTATATATATATATTATATATATATTATATATAATATATATATATATATATATATATATATTATATGTATATATGTATATATATATATATATATGTATATATATTCTTTTTATATATATTTCATCTATTTACATTTATCGAACTAAACATAATCAATATCAGCGTCATAAATAGCTTTTTTTTTATTTTCCTTGGTGGAGTTTAATGGATTTCGTTTTTAACAATGTGACTCATGAGAAACAGCCATTTTCACAAAAGTATATTTTCAAGAAATTAATGATTATATATCGATTCATATTGTTATGGCTTCTGGTGTTGTTGTGCCAATTATTATTATTATTATTATTATTATTATTATTATTATTATTATTATTATTTACTCCTTTTGAGTTTTCACATCAGTGTTAGCTGATGGTATTTCACTGGAGTCTGAGTGACAGCAAGTCTCCTCAGGTCTCCAGGACTCTTCTGAGTATTCTGGCAGATTGCAGCAGTGCAGTGTTCTGAATGGTTTCAATCCTTCCTCTGATATCCAAACTTTCCAAGCCCTTTTATAATCCTTTTGGGACTGTTCCAAGTGCACATCATCATTATTATTATTATTTTTATCATCATTATTATTATTTTTTATCATTATTATTTTTTTTATTATCATCATCATCATTATTATTATTATTATTATTATTATTATTATTATTATTATTATTATTATTTTTATTTTTATTATCATTATTAATATTATTATTATCATTATT